>CAUYPK010101005.1:0-36860 GCA_963574355.1 Loris lydekkerianus | reverse complement strand
TGTGACTTAAGATCAGAATTATCAAATCAGAATTCCAGTTTGGATGCACGCAGTAAGGACTCAGTGGGCTAGACAATCCTGGAAGTTTTTACAGCCTTTGGTTAAAAATCACTTCAACAGACACACAGTGAGTTCAATCGTCCAAGGCTGGTTGGTGTGAAAACCAAAGACTTTTCTCTCTTTGGAAAACCGAAGACTTTTCTCTTCTTTGGAAGTATCCTGGACAACAGTGTTTTAACAACTGAAAGGGAAAATGAATCCGGAACCAATTCCATCTCCCTTAAAAGTTCAGGTTCTTATCAGTTTGTTTCTTCCCTTCCCGTTCTCTGGGTGTTAGTCTGGAGCAAGCCACTTCCGGGTAACAGTCCACGTATTTAACTGTGAGCCCTATAGCTCACTCTCCTGCCATGCAGCATAGTTGCTAATGACATCAATACTCGTTGTCCTGCTGTTGGATGTGCCACCCGGGTCATGTGTAGAACCAGAGGTACAGACGTGCATGATACATTCCTTAGCCCTCAAGATACTCCTCAGGCAGAAGGACAATCGCAGTACGGGGCTTCCAGGGGGATGTGTTCAGTTCTACAAATATTTAATGAGCCACACTTGTGTCGCGGCCCTGGGGCCACCCATAGCCTAGCAATGGAGATGGTTGCAGAAACTGGTAAGTGCTGGATAAAGGTCTGTTCGGGATGCGTGGGCATACACAGGAGTGGCACTGACTACTGCAGTCTTGTAGGGGTGCAGTGAGGGGAGGTTTCCTAGAGGCGGTGACTAGGTAAAACCTGAAAATTAAGAAGGTAACCAAAAGGGCAGGGAGAGTGGCATACTCCAGGAAGAGGCAACATTACGTGAGATGGTGTGGGTCCCTGGGGAAGTGCAAGCTGTCCAGAGCAGTGAGAATGAAAAGATCAGACCAGTGGGGCCAGCTCCATCAGGGCCTCAACTGTCACACTGAGGGATATGGACTTTTTTTTTTTTTTTTTTGAAACAGTCTCGCTTTGTTGCCCTGGGTAGAGTGCCATGGCATCAGCTCACAGCAACTTCAAACTCCTGGGCTCAAGCAGTCCTTTTGCCTCAGCCTTCCAAGTAACGGGGACTACAGGCGCCTGCCACAATGCCAGCTAGTTTTTAGATAGAGACAGGGTCTTGCTCTTGCTCAGACTGGTCTCGAACTCCTGACCTAAAGCAATCCACCCATTTAGGGTTCCAGAGTGCTAGGATTACAGGTGTGAGCCACCACGCCCAGCCAGGATATGGACTTCTTTCCAAGGGTAATGGAAAGGAATGAACAGATTTTAAGAAGGGACATGATCAGACTTGTCCATGAGAAAAATCACCAGCTACTGTGAGGATGATGGAGGGAGGAAATTGAGGCAGGAAGGCCAGCCAAAGGGAGAACAGACTCCATCTCTTGATGGGAGGAGCTACAAAGTCACCTTGTGGGTGCCAACAATTACCCACTGTGTCAGGCCCCTTGCTGGCTAAGAGGCCAATGCTAGGAGTAGCAGGAGGATGGGACAAGGTATGACCCACTCTTCCCCTGGGGGACAGACCCTACGAAATGGCTTCATGGCAGTAGACATTTGAGCTAGTCTAAAAAGAACAAGGAAAAATTTGTCAGAGGATGTGCCTGGACAAAGGGCATTCCAAAGGATGACACTGCAAGGTACAGAGCCACGGTAGAGATTAGGCATGTCTGAGACCTGGGGGGGGGGGGGGAGGGTGAGGTGGTGGCTGACACATGAGGATGAGGAGTTAGAGGCTGCTAGTGTGAATTCCTTTTTTGCCTGATGACTGAGTATGGCACAGATGATATGATAGCAATCAAAGGAAAAGGAAAAAGACAATTTTTCTTAGCCTCCACCATCCTAACTCCCTATCACAAATGTGTCTGTTTCTCCCTATCAAGACTTATCTACACCCAGATGTGTTTTTATATGGCTATAATCCTAGCACAGATTTAAGTTAAATCTTTAATGAAAGAAATTCCCAGAAAGGAACCACATCTGTAACAAATGCTGCTGAAACACCGCTCTCCTCTCTGCTGGAGGCCGGCCGTCTTTGGGCATTAAGCCCCAGCTGGGTCTCCTGCTAGACACGCACCCCAACTCCCTCCTTTTCACCAGCCTCACCTGTCCCATGTCTTCTCATCAAATACTCTTTGTTGGTTATGTGAAGGTATCGAATGAGTGTCACTAGATTTGGAAAGTGTTAAGATGGTCTAACAAAACATAAGCTAATAAAGACCATTAGAGATACCACTTCACACCCATCAGAAGGGCTATAATCAGAAATGACCAAAACAATAAGTAAATAAAGTTACTGTGTAACTCAGCAATTCCACTCTTAGGTGTGTTAGCAATTCCACTCATGCAAACATGTCCATGCAAAAACTTGTGCATGAACACTCACAGCAGCATTATTCCTAATGGCCAAAAGGTGGAAACAACCCAAATGTCCATCAGCCACTGAGCGGACAGACATAATGTGTTGTATTCGTGCACTGGAATGTTATTCAGCAATAAAAAGAAATGAAGTACCAATACATGCGAGGACATGGGTAGACCTTAAAACCATGATACCAAGTGAAAGGGACAAATCACAAGAGGCCACCTAGTACGTGACTCTGTTTATATGAAATGTCCAGGACAGGAAAATCTATAGAAACAAAAAGTAGATTAGTGACTGTCTAGGGCTTGGGAGATTTAAGGGGTTATGGAGGAAGGGAAGTGATTGCTAACGGGTACAGGGTTTCTTTTTGGAACAGCAATGTTCTAAAATTGTGGTAATGGTCGCATAATTCTATGAATATGCCAAAAACAGTTGAATGATGCACTTTAAATAATTGAAATGCATAGTATTGTGAAGTTTATCTAAATAAAGCTGCTTTTTAAAAAGGATAAGCTACATGGTATCTACAAACCTCAGTTCTGGGGTCCTGGGAGCACCTCCAAGAGATGCAGATGATGTCCAGGGATACTGGTGTGGCTGTGGGTCTGGTACAGAGCAAGTGGCCTGATAAAGCTTGCTGACTTCCAAAGATCTCCTCACGTGGGCAGCCCCACATGACAGCCACTTTAGGGTCAGGAACAGCAGGGGTTAATTTAATAACACTCACTGTCCTGAACTGGGAAGCCAAGTTTAAGATCTAATTACTGGAAGGCTGGATAAATAGTAGCATAATAGAAAGAGCAGGACCTCCATCTCAGCCTATCCACCTTTGTAGGTAAAACGAGGATATCTTTGGCCCCTTCTAGAGCTGACATCCAATCAGTTGCTGCATAGAGAAGAGCTTACAAATGGTTCATTCTGTACAAATGGGCAAGACTTGTGTGTGACCCCTAACTGGGCTGAGATCAATAGTTAAGTGTCTTTGCCACCCTAGCTACCACCTTGAATGCTTCTTTGGATTTAAACACGAATCCAAAACGTGAAGGGGAGCTGTCCGTAGGAACACTGAGCACTGGACAGGCCAGGAGAGGCCCCCTGAAGAAGCTTCATGCACCCAAGCTGTGTTTATGTTCCCTGTGAACATGAGCACCGAGTACAGTTTGTCAGCCCTGTATGATTCAGTTGGTTCTAAGAGTTAATGCTATGGAGAACTTGCTCTTTAAAGAGGTCTGCACCTCAGTAAGCACTGGAAGGGCCACAGATCTCACAGAGAGGTGAGGGGACACGGATGGATGAAGCTTCAACTATGTGTCTGGTTTTGATCATCGTAACCTCCCCATGCTGTAGGAATTAACCTCATTTTACTAAGAGGAACTTATGGCTAGAGAGGGAAAATAACTTGCCTATGGTCAGAAAGTGGGGACGAGATGGAATCAGGATACCATCAGGCATCCCTGATTACAGTGGTCCGTGAATGGGAGTGGCAGTATGTTTATGTGCATTGGCGGCCACCAGGTGTCCCTCTCTGACCAAACCGGCACACAAGGGACCAGCTACTTGCTGGTGTTCACTACCACTGAGAATGGGTGATGAGAACTAAGATAGGCAGGTATGTTTTTATTAATTGTAAGGATTGAATGGGGTAATGCTTTCTGTGAGTTGTAAGGAGGATTAAATGAGGCAATGCTTTGCAACTGTTTCATACCAGAATCCAAATCCCAGTGGTGCCGCTAATTCACTGGGAAGCCACTAGGAATGACATAAAATTAAAATTAAACGCAAGGAGGGTGCCTGTGGCTCAGTGAGTAGGGCACCAGCTGCATATACTGAGGGTGGAGGGTTCGAAACTGGCCCTGGCCAAACTACAACAACAACGACAAAAGCTGGGCGTTGTGGTGGGTGCCTGTAGTCCCAGCTACTCGGGAGGCTGAGGCAAGAGAATCACTTAAGCCCAAGAGCTGGAGGTTGCTGTGAGCTGTAACGCCACTCTACCGAGGGTGACAAAGTAAGACTCTGTCTCAAAAAAACTAATAAATAATAAAATTAAACACAACAAAACCCCTTCCTTTTCAAAAAAAAAAAAAAAGCCCCAAACAGCCTTCCTTTCATGTTACAGCAGTGTTCTAACCATAATTTGGAAGGAAAAAAAAATTTTTTTTTTTTTTGAGACAGTTTATGTCGCCCTTGGCAGAGTGCTATGGCTTCACAGCTCACAGCAACCTCTAGCTCTTGGCGTTAAGTGATTCTCTTGCATCAGCCTCTAGAGTACTGGGACTACAGGTGCCCACCACAACACCCAGCTATATGTTTGCTGTAGTCTTCATTGTTGTTTAGCAGGCCCAGGCTGGGCTCGAAACCTGCCAGCCTTGGTGTATGTGGCCAGTGCGCTACTCACTGAGCTACGGGCACCGAGCCAGAAGGAAAAAAAATTCTGTCACTTCGCTCAATGAAGAAGTCTCCAGAACTGCAAAACATGGAGTGATGTCTTCTACCTGAGACCATAATTAGCATTAGCTAGTTAAAATAAATACAGTCCAATTATAATTGGTGTGTATAATCTTATGACCGGAGGAATACAGAAGAGGCTTCATTACAGCAGGACTGTTAGAATCAAGCAGTTTACTCCTCAGAAAAATGAAGAGTACAGTAAAACCTCTGTAAGTTGATAACATCAGGGACTGTAACAAACTGGTCAACACACAGAGGTGGTCAACGTAAGGAACCAGGCCTACTGTACTGGTATGTACATGTGGTGTATGCCCAGTCTGTGAAAATTAGGTCAACCTAAGGAGGTGGTCGTTGTACAGAAGTCATCAACTATGGAGTTTCTACTCTTTTTTTATTTAATTAATTAATTTATTTAGACAGAGTCTCACTTTTTCCTCCTTTAGGTAGAGTGCTGTAGCATCATAGCTCATGGCAACCTCAGACTCCAGGGATCAAGAGATTCTCTTGCCTCAGCCTCCCCAGTAGCTGGAAGTACAGGTGCCTGTCACAACGCCCAGCTGTTTTTAGAGGCAGGGTCTCACTCTAGCTCCTGCTGGTCTCCAATTCGTGAGGTCAGGCAATCTGTCTGCCTTGGCCTCCCAGAGTGCTGTGATTACGGGTGTGAGCCACTCAGCCAACCCTCTACTGTTTTTTAAGTAGATAATGTCCCAGAAGAGATGGGCAAATTTACAGAGAGGATGAAAAAGCAATCCCACCATCACTTAAGCCAGAAGCCAATGGGAACTTACTGAACTTATTGTTGGAAAGCTCTTTGTGAGGACTTAGAAATTCGATTAAAAAATTTAAAAGAAAAAATAAAGTAAAAAAATAAAAAATTTAAAAGACATCATCTTCAAGAAAAATTAAATTTTATTTTTGCTTAAACAATAAATACACCTGAGTTATTTTTCCAACCTCTACCTCCTGATCAAATGCCCTTAAAAGCAAACTCTCATTATCTTCAGTTGTTATCTAGTCCCACATGTTTAGCTTTAAAACCATGATTTTAAAGCTCAGGCACCTCCATGATTAGTTCCTTTAGTCACAGAATAGCACCTATTGGCTACACAGGCTTCACTATTCATGAAGCGACGGTGGCTTTTCATCCATCCAGAAGCTAAATTTTGATGGGTTTGCCCTCTAAGACATCAAACATGTCTTCTAAGGCCTTCTCCACACACTCAAGAAACTCCCGAGCACTGCGGCCTGGGTAGGAAGCGACATTGCAGCCTATCCAGTTGTCATGAACAGCATACGCAATGCCAAAGCCATCAGGGACCACAGGGGCAAAGCCACCGAGTTTCACAGCCGGGCTGCTCAGTGTGCTTGTGGACAGGATGTTGTGGTTTATCTGTCTGTACGCAGGGTCCAGGTAGAACTCAGGCAGGGCAATCCCTTTGGCTGCTGCCAGGTATCGCAGTGCAAACAAGTGTCGGTCAAAGCCCTGGCCTGTCAGAGACAAAATGGAAAACAGCATTTCAGAATCTCAGAACCAAAAAGGACCTTAGGAAAACCTCCCACTCATTGTAGCATCCTTAAGAGTGGAAGAAGGGTCTGTCTACCTCTGCGTTCATACCTCAGCTCATTAACCCTTCAGCTCATTCTAGAATGTTTTTATTATTTTAAAAACATGTTAAATTATATAATATTTCAAAATAGTAGTCAACAGCTGAGCTAGAAGTGAGCCTAAAATGAATGTATGCTTTTGAAAATTCTGAATTGGTTTAGTCAAATAGTAAAGACAATAAGTGAAGAGAACTATGGACTCAAAAACTAGGATAAAACTCAAAGTCTAATTCAAGTGTAAAGGAGAAGATTGAGTCAGTGGAAGACAATGGAAAAGGTGTTTGACCAGGGTTCTAATCTCAGCCTCCCTACTAACCTTCTAGTAACATTGGGCCAGCAGCTTCACCTTCCTCCCTATAACATGGAGGAGAGAGACAACTAGATGTCTTGGCAGCTCCTTTCAATTCCCAGACTTTATAGCTACGGGAAAGGATTAGACTATGTGATCTGACACGTCTCTTCCAAGTCTTGAGTTTATGCACAAAGAATTGAACAGTGACACTTAAGTTGGGGAAGAGCTTCTGAGATGACCTATTTGCAGGGAGTTGACACATTACAATTGAGGCGAGTTCAGGGATGCTGTGAGCTCAGAAATCCTAAATTGTCCAAAGTGAATCTGATGACCAATTAGTAATAGAAAAAGAATCGTGTCACAGCTGGAAAATGTCTTAAATGGGATTGTTAGATGAATTTCCCCATTGCTGCTTAGGAGATCCCTAGTTGCTAGTGTGGCTGTTTGGCTGTTCAGACTGCTAGTGTAGAAAATAAATCATTTTGGGTACTGGCAGATGCATTAATCCTCGTGAAGGGGTAAGAATCACATTTGGGGCAGAATATGACTGAGGCTCACTCAAGCACTGGGACAGCAAGTCCCAAGGGCATGTTCCCATCCTTGCCTCACCCATTGCAGCTTCTTTGGTCAGCTGGCCATGGTACTTGGAGCACTCAGCCATCATCTGCTGAAGCTCTCCCGCACCATGCTTGGAGGGCTCCCTGACAAAGGCCTCCGAGCACCTCTTTGTGAAGATGGAGGCTGGGCGGATGGTCTCCGTGCGGCCATGCTTGAATGCTGCAGTGCTGCAGGACTCATAGGTGGCCACTGTCTGCCCGTGCTGACGCAGGAAGGCCATCTGGAAGGCCAGCTGGGCCACTGCATCAGGGCTTAGCTTCTGCTTCTTCAAGAATTCTTTGCCTCCTCTCTGAAACTGGATGCAGTCGATGGTGAGGGTTTTCATGGTGGCATCAAACTTTTCCTTAGCAGCAGTGATGCCGGTCTTCAAGGCATCATTCAGCTTGAAGCTGAGTTTCTGCACAGTGGCAGAAGAGTCAGTGGTAGCTGGCCTGCTCTGTGGAGTGACAGCAGGGGCCTGAGTGCTGTCATTAAACACTTCATTAAAGAACCTGAGCACTGCGACACCATCACCCCAAGCATGCTCAAAGTGGACAGCAGCAGTGCCATCCTTGGCTATGATGAGGTTGAAGGATTTATCAAACCAGCGGTTTGTGCCATCTCCATGCAGCATGTTGTGGGACAAGTGGATAAGGTTCTTAATGGGGAAGTCATCCAGGCAGAGGCAGAACACAGCGGAGTCCACTTTCCTCAGGCTCTCCTCATTGCCGCTACTAATCAGCTGCTGCCTGAGCTCTGCCCACACGTCCCGGTTCTCACTGGTCAGGTACGCCAGAGGAAACTCGGAGGCAGGACTAACATCTGAGAGAATGTACTTCAGATGTGCCTGGATTTCTGAGGCACTCACAATGTTCCCATCTTGATCCAGGACATCAAAGACATAAAAATGTCCTCTTCGTAGGACCAGGAGGTGTTTGGCCTTGTCATCAGTAAAGAGTTCATCCCGAGTGGGTTTGGGTAAACGAGTTGAACTGAAAAGCCGAAAATACTGGGACATGTCCAGGGGATATGCATTGACCAAGTAGGCACCATACCAGGACAGAGAGGAAGGCACAAAGCGTATGAGTCTCTTGAAGGTGTCAGTGTCACTTTTGGCAGGGTTCAAGTGGAATACTTCTGGTTCCAGAAGCCCATCCCGGAGGGTCTTCAGAAACCGGATGGCAGAAACAGTCATGTTGGTCGCCCTGGTAAGCTGGTCATTATATTCAGGTTTTGGGTCAGGATTGAATGACATAAATGGATTAAAGTTCAGAACAACAGAGTCTCGAGCCGTTAAGTACATATCAAACCAGGGACCTAAAGAATAAAAATAAAAAACCAGCAAAAGTAAATGCAGTTCCTAAAAATAAAATTTGAGGAAGAAAAAAAATTCAAGCATAGGCAGAGGAAATGACATCAACTTCCAGAGGGTGGAATTCTCTGAATTGTTTTTTAGAGATGGGGTCTGGCTGTGTCACCTAGACAGAGTTTTTGTGTGCACATATGTTCTCAATTCTCTTAGGTATATAATTAGGAGTGGAATTGCTACACTAGGTGGTAAGTCTGTTTCACCTCTGAGGAACTGCCAGAGGGCCTTTCCAAGTGGCTTCACCATTCCCACCAGCTGTATATGGGGCTCCAATTTTCCCAGGTTCTCAGCAACACTTGTCATTGTATGTCTGACTGTTTGGAGCCATCCTGGTGGGTATGAAGTGGTATATCTTTGTGGATTTGACTCGCACTTCCCTAATATTTATTAATTGCTTCTTTCTCAGTCTGTTTTCTTTCTTGGTTCACAAAGGAATAAAACACAGTAATACCTCACTTATATTCATGCTGTAACAAACTAATTCCCACCCCATCTCCTTGGCTTTCTCTTGCTTTTTCTCCTTTCAGGGACAATATTCCTACTTGACTGTCTCCTTCATAAGAGGGGAGGAGGGGAGGTCTTCGCCATCCCCTTGTGTATTCCTTGTTTTAGGAAGTAGTCAATTATCAATGCATTTGGATCGCTCACACTAGCCCTCTCCATTTCTGTGGGTTTTGCCTGTAAAAACTGCAGAAACAATATTTTATCAGAAAGTGTATCTTCAAGGCAATTCAAGCTTGGATTAGCAAGCATGAATAAACTCCATAAAGAAAACCATCTTCCACTGGCGTGAATAATGTTTACATGTAAAAGCACTGTTCTTTTTTTTTTTTTTGAGACAGAGTTTTACTCTGTTGCCCTGGGTAAAGTGTCGTGGCATCATAGCTCACAGCAACCTCAAACTCTTAGGCTTAAGCAATCCTCTTGCCTGAGCCTCCCTAGCAGCTGGGACTACATATGCCTGCCACAACCCGGCCAGTTTTTCTATTTTTAGTAGAGATAGGACCTTGCTCTTGCTCAGGCTGGTCTCGAACTCCTGAACTCAGGCAATCCACCTGCCTCAGCCTCCCAAAGTGCTAGGACCACAGATGTGAGCCAGTGTTCTTGAGCACTGTCTCCTCAACAACTAGGTAGAGGAGGAATACACTCAGCCTCCATATTTACCTACAGAAGAGAGGATGAGACTTTACTTCATTTGCTGATCTCACTGAAAGTATCTGAGACAAAAACAGGAGAAAAGATGCCTTACTTTTCATTATTGAGGGCCCACAGCCCAGCCTACCTACCTGAAATGTAGCTTGTCTGTTTATTCTGTTTGTCTTGAGCAACTAGCTGCTTGTGAAGTTCTCTTCCAATCCCATTTTCAAAACTCTTACAAAATTGTTCTGTTTTCCTGAAATGTTTAAGAAAAGACAGAATCAACCCTGGTAGAGAATCCATGGCTGGGAACTCACACAGAAAGTTTTGGGTATTTTACAGCATATCCCCAGAACCTAGAATGAAATAAAAAAGTATCTCTGATCAGAAGGAATAGGAGTCAACTTAAATGGATAAATCCAGGATATCTTCTTAAAATGACTGGTCAGGACTCAGCGCCTGCAGCTCAGTGGTTAGGGTGCCAGCCACATACACGGGGCTGGTGGGTTCAAACCCAGCCCATGCCTGCTAACCAACAACAACTACAACAAAAACATAGCTAGGTGTTGTGGTGGGTGCCTGCAGTCCCAGCTACTTGGGAGGCTGAGGCAAGAAAATTGCTTAAGCCCAAGAGCTGGAGGTTGCTGTGAGCTGTGACACCACATCACTCTACCAAGGGCGACATAGTGAGACACTGTCTCAAAAAAAAAAAAAAAAAAAGACTGGTCAGGAAGATAAGTCAACATCTCACAAAACAATCTGTACTCTAAGCTCTAAGAAGCCATTTAGCATGTAGAAAAGGATGTAAGTTTTGGAGTCAAAAAGAACTAAGTTTGAATCCCAGATCTGTCATTTTTCACACTCTATGACCTTGGATAATCCCGAGTCTTGGTTTCTTGATGTATACAATAGAAATAATGGTAACACCTTACAAGATTAAAAGATATTTACAATGCTATGAATTTAGAATAGCCTAAAACACAGTATCTACTTAATAACTGGTAGCTATTAATTCAGTACCCTTTCAAGAGAAATCTCAAGTGACTCATAAGAAATACTTAAAAACAGAGGAGCAGCTTATGAATAGTTCATTTGTTTCTCCATCACTGTGCAGAGAAGGACTCTGTGATTCTAATGACAATGCCTGTCATTAAAAAAAAAATTCCCATTACGGAAAAATCCATTTTTTAAGAATATCTGATATTATTTGCCAATTCCAGTACCACAAACTGAGTGGGTTAAAACAACATAAACTTATTCTCTCATAGTCCTGAAGGCTGTAAGGACAAAATCAAGGTGTCATGTTCTCCTTGAAGACTCTAGGGCAGAATCTGTTCCATGCCTTTCTCTTAGCTTCTAACACGGCTGGCAGTCCTTGGCATTCCCTGTCTTATCAACACAGTCCTTCCATCTTTGCTTCTGTCCTCACATGGCTGTCTCTGTGTCTCTTCTTGTTATAATGACACCAATCAAATTGAATTAAAAGCCTACCTTACTCCAACAGCGCTTCATCTTAACTAATAACATCTGCAACAACCCTATTTCCAAATAAGATTATATACTGAGGTTCATGAGAAAGGGCATAAGTTTGGAGACACACTTCCCAACCCATTAAACATGCTCAGCAAGCAATCTCCTGCTCTTCTATATGGTCTCCTCAGTGGACCTCCCTACCAAGAAGCACATGCCCTCTGTAAAGAACCAGTACCAACCAGCCCACCGGGTACACATGCCAAGAAAGTGCAATCATGCCATTCTGGCTAATCAACCATCTCCTGTTGAGTCTGTTAGAAGAACTCTCACCTCAGGGGTTAGTCAGTCTTCATGAAAGAAAGTCTATTTTCTGAAAGTTGGTAAATGAGTATGCAGGTTTCAAAGAAGCCCAATCAAATCACAGACATTCCCTGAAGCTTGGTTCACCATCACTTGCCAGCCCCTCTTGAACTACCCCAACCATGGTCCTAGAGGGTTCTCAGTGTTTACCTCAATTGGCCATCATCCAAGAGAGGCTTCTGTGCACTGAGGTATCTCTTGATGGTGTCTTCAAGTTTGGGAATAGGCAGCCTGGGAAGAAAGCAAGACCACTGTAAGGTTGACAATGTGCGGAAGAGGTTAATTACTTTCACAAGCTTAAGTTTTAAACTGATTACTGGATAATTAATTTCCTTCCCCAAAAAACAATGGTGAGAGAAGCCACTGATGAATCAGAATCAACGGATTCATTAATTATCAATGATAACTCTAATTTTAAGTAAAATAATAACTAAACTTTTTATTTTTATTTACTAAAGACAGTATAAATGCATTTTTGTTACTTTCTCTCTCATATAAAAGATAATTACATAAAGCAATAATTATAAATTTGCATTACAACTCAAGACAAATCATACAATGAAGACAACACAATTAAAAAGTAGTCAAAGGATCTGAATGCACATTTTTTCCTGAAGGTCTACAAATGGCCAATAAGCACATGAAAAGGTGTTCAACATAATTAAGCATGAAGGAAATATAAATCAAACCCACCATGATACATGGTATACCACTCTATACCCATTGGGATAGCCATAATAAAAAAGTTAATAACTAAACTTTTAACATAAAATAATAATAATGGATTCAAAATGGGGAAAACAGAAACTACCCCAAGCATTCCTGTTTACTAGTCATAATTTTACTACCTTTGCTAAACTGTATTGACACTGATTCAAATTATATTCTCAGTTTGAACAACTGATTTTTCTCCTCCAGGATAAACAATTTAAAAAAATTTTTCCTGTGTACTTTACAACAAAGAATCATACAAGAGTGAAACACAGATCTGTCCAGGGGCCAACCAAATATGGGGGCAATCTTCACAGACCCAGCTACCAAGCCGTTCCTGGACACCAGGAATCCTATTAGGAGGAAGGAGGTAATTTAATCCCATGGGCTTAAATAACAGAACAACCGTTTGCCTACTCATCTTTCTCTACCAGTAAATTCCCAATAATGGCTACAGTGATGAAGTTACTGTGCCATAGTGAAATAAAAACACACAGACAGTAAAGGGAGCTGCATTTTCTCTTTCATTTCAATAGTTTTATTGAAAAATACATTCCCTAGTATCAAAACACATGCAGTTTGCTAGGTTACTTCTGCCAACTCAAAATTAACACTAACATATGTCTGAGTCACTTAGGAAAATTGAACATTATGGACAAAGCCTAAATTAAAAGCTCCGTGAAAGGACAGCTTTGCTTATACACTGACAGGAAAAGCTATCTATCCCGAATCTCTAAGTAAAAGACATGTTCCTTAACATCAGTGAGGTGAGCATTCTCACTAACTGATCACCTGGGGAGATGTTTTCATGGCAACTGAAAAGAGCTGAACTGACAAAAAGAAAGTGTAAATCCTTGTCAGACCAATATTCCAAAGATATGTGAGTCTCCGAGAGAAAAGTAAAACGGGGTGTTATTTGTTATCAGTCTGTAGCCAAGAAAAAACAGGAGAAATGGACCCCCTGACACCTTACAGCTGCCTTCTGCTTCTAAGTCCTCAGCTAGTTCTGTTATCAGCTGACAGCCTTAACTATTTTTTCCCCTTTTTCTTTGTCCTCATAAAAACCACAAGCTATTTCTGCTTGGGGGGCACTTTCCTTTCTTCCTTTCGTGTCCCGTGCCCTCTCCCTCCTCTCTCCCCCCTTTCTCTTTCCCTTCTTTCTCTCTTTCCCTCTCTCTCTTGCTCTCTTTCCCTTTTCTCTCTCCTCCCCCAGAGAAAGCAAAATAAACTTTTTAGCTCCTTTATACATATATTTTAAATTTTGTGTTGAGAAATCTTTCTCCACTCTAACACTTAATGTAAGATATACTGTGGTGTGGCTGGGCACAGTGGCTCACGTCTGTAATCCTAGCACTCTGAGGAGGCTGAGGAGGGTGGATTGCTTGAGCTCAGGAGTTTGAGACCAGCCTGTCTCTACTAGAAATAGAAAAATTAGCTGGGCATTGTGAAGGGCGCCTGTAGTCCCAGCTACTTGGGAGGCCGAGACAAGAGGATTGCTTGAGCCCAGGAGTTTTAGGTTGCTGTGAGCTGTGATGCCAAGACACTCTACCTGGGGCAACAGAGTGACACTTAAAAAAAAAAAAAAAGATATACTGTGGCTCATCAGTTTATTCTTTAATGCACATTTATCTGTAACATGACAAAAATAAATTTGAATTATTTACAGCCATTATGGACTTAGCCTGCACTAAGTAACCATACACAGCAACTAAGTTTACACTGTAGAACCCCTTACATTCACTGACTTAGAAAGAAAATCATAAATATCACCCCAGCTACCTCATAATCATAAAGTTGCCTACTTAAGTTTCTGAAGACTTTAACACAGTAGAAATATTAAATTTACCTTCCTTCTTTAAAACAAAATTTTAAATTAGAGGCAATGGGACTTTGATAAAAACAGTCCTCATTAAAAAGTTCCAGACTGTTAATTCTAGCCTAATTTTACTTGAGTGGAGTAAATTTTCAGAGTGATGATTTGTTTTTGAGTTATGAATACAAAAGAAAATACATTTTCTAGATGGAGCTAAATGGAAGCTACATAGATTATGTATAACATGGATATAAAAATCACTAGTTTTGGAGGGTGGCACCTGTGGCTCAACAGAGTAGGGTGAGGTGGCGGGTTCAAACCCAGCCCCTGCCAAAAAAAAAAATCACCAGGTTTGGGGTGGGGCGTGGTGGCTCACACCTGTAATCCTAGCACTCTGGGAGACCGAGGAGAGTGGATTGCCTGAGCTCACAGGTTTGAGACCAGCCTGAGCCAACGCAAAACCCCATCTCTAAAAAATAGCCAGGTGTTGGGGCAGGTACCTGTAGTCCCAGCTACTTGGGAGGCTGAGGCAAGAGAATCTCTTGAGCATAGGAGTTTGAGGTTGCTGTGAGCTATGATGCTACAGCACTCTATCAAGGGTGACAAAGTGAGACTCTGTCTCAAAAAAAAAAAAAAAAAAATCACCACTTTTCTACAAAATATATTAAAGATAACTTAATGAATATGCCACACTTTCCAGGTCTATATTTTTATCTTATATAAAATGCCCTCAATATAAATTTATATAGCAAGAGTGTCCACTTTACTGGATTGTCTAATACTTGACAGACAATGGCCACAGCGAGGAAGTTACTGGTTCACACAAAAAATATCAAAAGTATAGTGAGTGTTTCAAAATTTGCTAACTTTGCTTAATTTAAAAGTCTTTCCGTAATTCTCAGGTTATGTTCTTTTGGGGGAAGGCAATCATTAAAAGTCTTTTCTTTCAAGAAAATATCAATAGCAGTATTTTTCCCCCATAATTTTACTGATCTGTTAAATCTAAGAGTATCAGAACTACTAACACAGTGTAAAGAAAAATGAGATTTAGAATCAGACCTAGACTTGATGCCTACCTAAAGTTCTGCCACTTAATCTCTAGCTATATGGTCAAAGGCAGCAAATGACTTGTCTTACAGACTCTGTTTCCTGCCTATGAATTGTAGAGAACTCTAAAATGCATCTGTTAAGAGGCCAGCCATGGTGGCTCATGCCTATAATCTTAGCACTCTGAGAGGCCAAGGCAGTTGGATTGCTTGAGCTTACAAGTTTGAGACCAGCCTGACCAAAAGCCAGACCCTTCCTCTAAAAATACCTGGACATTTTGTGGCAGGCGCCTGTCGTCCCAACTACTTGGGAAGTTGAGGCAAGAGAATCGCTTAAGCCCAAGAATTTGAGGTTGCTGTAAGCTATGATGCCACAGCACTCTACCAAGGGCAACAAAGTGAGACTCTGTCTCAAAAAAAAAAAAAAAAAAAAAGCATCTGTTACATTTCAACCACATCTAGATCTAACACAAGTCTATCACAGTCCAGTATATCACAGAGGCTAAGTTCTCAGCCTTTGGAATCACACAGATTTAGGCTTGCATCCTGTACTTTGGCACTTAACTAAAAGAAAAACAACAGATAATTGACATTTATTGTGAATCAATTACAGAACTAACTCCGCGCCTCATTTTTTTTTTTTTTTTTTTAAACACAATCGGACCCTCTCCTCCACATACACCCCAGGCCAATTCCAATAATTTAAGGTCTAAATGGTGACTCTTTACATTAGGCTAGGCCTAATCTTCTCAAAATTTCAGCAAGTGTCTTGTAATTCTGGCTTCAAGATCCTTGGCTGTAGCCTTCCCTCGTTCTTCATGCTTGGTGAACTATGAACTTTCCCTTCCTTATCCAGGCACCACATACAACACAACAGTTCTCTTCTGGCACATTCTAGATTTGTAACATATTTGTTTAAAGCAGTTATAATATGAATGTCTGAGTACTTCTTAAGTGCCAGACCCTGTACTAAGTGTTCTTTTTAGAATTAAATATCCTGATAGGAAGGTAATATAGTAGAATGTCCATAGCTGACCATGTCCCTACATTGACCACCTCCTTAAGTTGACCTAATTTTCATAGACCAGACATGAACCACATTTATGTATCAGTACAGTAGTCCTCGTTCCTCTGTCGACACTTCCAAGTATTGACTGGTTTGTTACAGTCTCTGGGGTGGTCAACTTACAGAGGTTCCACTGTAAGTTGGAAAAAAATTCCCATTTTTAGGTTAGATGATTTCTACCTGGCCACACAACTAGTTGAGATTTGGAGCTGGGATGAAAAATCTGGTCTGACTCCTGGCTCATGACTTTAACTTCCTTAAGATGCTGCTTCCCACTTACCACATTATATCCTGTTTACCTGTCAAATCTCCCCCACTGTCCAGCAGGCTCCTCACCTTAGACTATTTGGTCTCCAAATCTATATTAAAGTGTTTATCAAGTTAATAATGTGAATGAGGTCGAGCGATCCACTGTCTCCTCAGCATTTGCAGTTTTATATCCTGAGGTTATATAAGCATAACCCTTAACGATAACACTTAACAGAATTATAAACTTAACAAACAGCAAATTTTATGTTATGGATATTTTTACTACACTCACAAAAGGGCCAAGCAAAAAATCCAAGGCTTTTAGAAAGAAAATCGAGGTTAAAAGGCAGCAGTGATAAGACAGGAACAGGAAAAGGGAGGGAGACCCAACATAAAAGGTTTGGTTATTCTCCACAGCAACTAATTATGATAGTTCTCTGTCTTTGATACCTTATCTCAGTCTATCCTCACAACAACCCTAAGAATTATGTGTTGCCATTCCTACTTCACGGGTAAGCACTGTGGCTCAAAGGAGCTAATGAAATCACTCAGTTACAGCTAAAGAGCTGCACAGCCAGAATCTGAAACTAAGTTTGACCATATGTCAAAGTTAGGGCTTTTCATCAAGTGTAACATCAAAATGAGTGTCAAAGATTATAACTTATGCCAGTCTAGACGCTCAGAAAGATTCTCATCTCTGTGAGGTAATGGAAGCCTAAGGGAAGGTGGTTGCTTAAAGTTGCACCTGGGTGACTGTGGTATTCTTTGTACCTCCAGATTCCTACCAATTTCTGTGCTGTTGAGGGGGCTGGAATATATAATCTTGAATATGCTCTCCAGCTTTCCAATTGTAAAGAGCAGAAAATCCCTCTGATCTTAAACCTGGAAGTCAATGACCATCTGACCTCTGAGCTTGGCAAGGCAAGTGAAGACAGCTCTGCCAGTTCTCACCTTTCCCCCACATACTGGCTCCGCTCATACCCACAGGCTAACAATGAGGCAGCATGTTCCAGGCTCATCCCACAGGCACAAAGACCCTTTTTTCCCCCTCTCTCCCTCCTGCCAAATTTAGATATTCTCATTTTAGTCTATCTTAGATGTTTGCACAATATGTAATTTCATAAGAATCTTCCTGAAAGGGTAGGGGTGGGCAGTGATGACACTGGGTTAAGTGGTCCTGGATGTGGAAAAAAAGAACCACCCAGTAGTTAGGGGTGATGCCTGTGATACAATGTTTGTTCTACTCATGCAGAAAGAGTGCAGGCCTCCAGCCCCTAGAATAGGGGATTGCTAATGGCAGTTTGACTAAGAAAGGGTCTTTGAGACAAATGTGGAACTTGGCTCCAAGAACTGCATAGAGAAACTACTTTAGGTTTGGTTTTAGAAGGTGAAGGAAATTTTTTATTTTATTATTATTAGTGTTATTATTTTGGTCTTGCTCGGTAACCCAGGCTGGAGAGTGCAGTGGTGGGATCAAAGCTCACGGCAACCCAGAACTCCTGGCTCAAGTGATGCTCCTGCCTCAGCCTCCCAGGTAGCTGAGCCACCACACCTGGCCAAACGGTGGAAAACATTTCTAATATAAGAAGAAAAGACTTGGCAACTCAAATAAAGGGTGAGAGTTCCAAGGCTGGGAAAACTGGAAGCCACATATAAGAAAGTATTGGGTGTGAAAGAGAAGAGGAAGATTTACTAGGGCTATTTTCACATGGGAAATAGATGCTGAGTGTTTCAAAACTGAGCAGCCTATGGTGAATGGGAGTGCAGATAATTTGGGGGGTCCTGATAAGAGTTTGGGCAGAGTACTGAGAGTGGGCTGAAGCTACACGGGATAATGTGGGTGAGGAAGGATATTTTAGGGGGAGGAATCTGTTGAGGCGGGTTTGGTGGGAGTGAAAAAGTCTCCAGGTAAGGTTTTAAAAAGGACATGGGGGAGGGTAAGTTGTGATAAGGGTAAACACTTCAGAGGGGTGTGCTTGTGGGGACTGATGGGTGCTGCAAGCAACGGGGGTGGGCCCGACCTCCGGAGTCGTAGGGGTAAAGGACGCGGTGCTGGAAGAAGCGGCGGGACATAACTACCCTGTGTCAGGAATGAGCCCACCCAGTATTCTGGGCAGGAATGCGGCGCACTCATTAAAGTACTTCAGGGGACATCCATGTGGAGAGGTTAGGGTGGGGTGGAGATTTTTCAGGGAGAAATGTAAAGGACTCAGGATAGCTGGCTGGAAGTTAATGGAGAGGAAATTTGAGAAGGGTTCAAGATGGGAAACTGAGAAAGCAACAGGGGATTCTGGAAGAGAATGTGAGGGTTCTGTGGTCCCCGAAAGCTGAAAGTCACAGGACTCCCAGATCATGGGATGGAGCAGCGGCAAGTTCCCCAGCAGAGTCCTAAGTGACTGGAGTCAGGACGGCTGCGGGCAGCGGGGACCGGGAGGCCGGGCTCACCTGGGCAGGCTGTCCTGGTAGTGCATGGTGGGCACCATGCTGTGCTGCAGGTACTGGGCGGGCCCGGAGCCGGCGCTGAGGGGCCGACAGGGAGCTCCCGGGCACACGGCAGGGCCCCGGGGCCAGGCGCGCAGCAACAGACGAGGCACCATAGTCCCGGGAGGCGGCGGCGGCGGCGGGCCGGGGAGTTTCGAAGTATAAAGGCTAGGCCGCTGCCGCAGGGACCGGGACACTGCGTCAGGACGTGGTGTCCAGTTAGTCTCTGTCTGTGGGTCACTTCCGGCCCGCGGCGGCCTCTGGCCCCGCCCCCGGGTCGGGAGGCCCCGCCCGCCGCCGCGTCGAAGGGCCCCGCCCCCAGGCCAGGCGGCCCCGCCCACCGCCGCGCCGAAGGGGCCCCGCCTCCCGCCCACCCCTGCCCCCACCCCGGAGGCGGGAAGCTGAGCTCCGGGCAGTCTGCTTCTCCCGGTTTGGAGCAAGGTAGAAACCGGACTCAAGACAAAGAAAAACTGAGAGACAATCCGAAAACCCCAAGGTGACCCAGGCTCCGCCCCTCCGAGACTACGGACTAAATATTAAACCTCTATTTCCTTGCCTAAGAAATAGAGATTATGATCGTTCAACCCATCTCCCACGATTCTAGACATGAAATATAAGGTATAATTTAGTATGTAAAGTGCCTGTAACAGGTAAGCAGTAGATGGTGTCGGTTGTTTTTGTTCAGAAATCCGTGATGTTTGCCCAATTCGAGATTTTTTTTATGTAAAATGATTCTTAACGCTGCACAGCAGCCTTGCCAGCTCAGCCCAGCGGATACCAGAAAAAAAATGAGCAGGGGCTGGAAGCTGTGGAGTCTCCCGCTGACCACCTCTTCTGCGCACACGCACGCCCCTTCAAAGCAGAATCCCCACTGCTTTAACGTTCGTCTCAGCTTGAACATTTCCCAAGGCAGGAAGCTCAGTGCTAAGAGGAAACCTTTGTCCTCTGGCTGTACGGTGTGTCACATGCCCCTGCAACCACCGCAGAACAGAAGGCTACCTGTCACCACAGACCACTGCAGAAAGCTGTCAGCACATATCCCCCTCGGAGGTTCCTTCTAAGCTCTTAACGCTTAAGATTCCACAATTTGAACATAGATCCATCATCCCTCATCCCTCACAAAACAACCGAACAGCTGATCACACCCCAATTCCTGATCTCAGCAGTAGGTCCTGCTCCCACTTTACAGAAGAAGAAGATGTAAAATAATGCTGCCTGGCTTGAGGCACAACAGAATTCGGTTCTGGAAACACAACCTTCTTTTACCTCCAGTTCTCAGTCAAGGCCTTCTGGGTTTGCAGCAGCCAAGTACATTGTATCTGCTCCATAACTGGCTAAGCAGAACCAGAACCTGGAGCACCCCAGAGAGAGCACTGGACTGAGAGTCAGAAGACCTAAGTTTTAGTCTGACCTCTGCTTGAGCAGGAAGATCAATGACCAGCTCCGCCACTCATTCAATGATGATTAAAAATCCTTAAGAACTAAGCCTGGAATTAAAAAAAATACCGAATATCGAACCTTCCTCCTGTGAGGAAAGAAAAAACTCAATTGGCCCAAGTCCAAAACATCAGTGCCATTTGCCTGTAGGGCATGAGGGTAGAGGGAAAATATAAAATCCTTTCTGAAAAAGATCACCCACAAATCCTGACAGTACAGATCCTTGAAATGTGAGGCACATATCAAGATCTATGCAGCGCTAAGAGGATCAGAGGACCAGGAAGAAATAGTGGACCCAATAGGAGAGCAGCAGGGATAGGGCTCATCCAGTCCCACAGCTAAAAGAGGCTGAGAAGCCTTCTGTGGGTGCAGGCCAGAGGAGCATAGCTAACCCTTTAGGCTTATGTCCAAGGCCTTCTGAATTCTGGCTCCCACCTGCTTCTCCAGCTCCTATCATGTCACTCAGAGTGACGCTAAGCTACTCCTATTCCCATCCTTGAACTGACTACATGCCTTATTTATTTATTTATTTATTTTCTTAGCTGTCTCTACTGTCTGGAATGTACTATCCACGAATCTCTGCCTGGTAAACACATCCTCATCCTTTAAACCCCATTTCAGAACTCACAACCCCTCTGAAGTCTCCCTTGATCCTCATCCTTCCTCCCTTCAAGAACAAATCCTTCCTGCTGTGACTTCGCAGCACTGTTCACGTTCTTTTCCTGTCATGTATGTAAAATATGACTGTATTATGACTTACATAATTATCACTTATCAGTCATCTCTCACAAACTTTGACATCCTACGAGGCAGGGACCTTATTTTCACTTATGTACCCAGGCGACCAGCACAGGGCCTGCTGTGGACAAGGGCTTTTCTTATGGGTTCCTAGGGATGGCCCTTGCATCCTGTACCACATTGAGGATAACCATGAGCTGGGAGACCAGAAAGACCATATTTTGCTGTGTCAGATCAAGAAATTTCCTCTACTTAGAGAAGAATCCTGAAAAATAAATTGTTTATATTGAAGTAATCCCCAGAGTTCTGTTTTAAATTAGCTATGAAAAACCAGAACATGGTGGCCAGGTTAAAGCAATATTCATACTAAAAATAAAAGTTCTTAAAAACAATGAACTTTAATTGGATAGAAGAAGAGTTCACATTTCAAACAAAAAAGATCCGGTTGGTTAAGAATGACCAAAGTCAAGAAATGTGAACACCCAAGCGTTCAAAGAAATGACAGACACTAGTAGCTAGAGTTGACCTGGCCTTCCCAAGTTCTCAGGTTCCACTGGATCTTACTTGGACCAAATCTTGCTTAATATCATATGCCAGACCTTGAAAAGCACTACTTGATTTAATGGCATTTGTTATAATAAACTTGAAGCCTGGCTTGGGGCCCGTGGCTCAAGCAGCTAACGTGCCAGCCACATACACCTGAGGTGGAGGGTTCGAATCTAGCCTAGGCCACCAATCAAGAATGATGGCTGCAACCAAAAAAAAAAAAAAAAAAAAATAGCTCGGTGTTGTGGTGGGCCAGTGACTTGGGAGGCAGAGACAGGAGAATTGCTTGAGCCCAGGAGTTGGAGGTTGCTGTGAGCTGTGATGCTATGGCACTCTACCTAGGGTGACAGCTTGAGGCTCTGTCTCAAAAACAAAAACAAAAAAACAAAACTCAATGCCTTTGAAAAGAAATTGAGTATGTGAGAAAGTATTTAAATGCAAAAAAGTGAAAGCCGAGTATAAAAGATGTTTTTTCTGGGCAGCGCCTGTGGCTCAGTGGGTAGGGCGCTGGCCCCATGTACCAAGGGTGGTGGGTTCAAACCTGACTCTGGCCAAACTGCAACAAAAAAAATAGCTGGGTGTTGTGGCAGGCGCCTGTAGTCCCACCTACTTGGGAGGCTGAGGCAAGAGAATTGCCTAAGCCCAGAAGTTGGAGGTTGCTGTGAGCTGTGTGATGCCATGGCAGTCTACCGAGGGCGATAGAATGAGACTGTGTCTCTACAAAAAAAAAAAGATGCACTTTCTGCCCCATATAGGAACTTTTAAAACTTGTATGCTCAAGGCTCAGCACCTGTAGCTCAGTAGCTAAAGCGCCAGCCATATACACTGGAGCTGGTGGGTTTGAATTCATCCCAGGCCTGCCAAACAATGACAACTATAACCAAAAAAATAGCCAGGCATTGTGGCGGGTGCTTGTAGTCCCAGCTACTTGGGAGGCTGAGGCAAAAGAATCGCTTGAGCCCAAGAGTTGGAGGTTGCTGTGAGCTGTGATGCTACAGCACTCTACCCAGGGTGACAGCTTGAGACTCTGCCTAAAAAAAAAAAAAAAAAAAAAAAGTATGCTCAAGTAGGGATTAGACTGCAGAAAAAAATAATAAAAAATAAATAAAACTTACTTGTGGACACATTATATATTTGACTAAACCAATCAATGAGGATTTCATGATGTTTGAAATAAAAAAAAAAAAATCTGTTCCTTTTAACTTTACTCTTCTGTTTACTTTTTGAAGCATTGCTGAGGACTATTAGAGAAAAAGAACCCGTGACTGGGGCATAGATCGCTTACGGGTGATGGCAAATGAAGTGTGTTTTGGAGGGATGCAGAAGACAAAAACGTATGCTTCTCAGACATGGGGTCTGGTCATCTGAGCTGGAAGGCTATGAGTGATACAATAGAGAGTGGGGTTGGGGACGAGGTGGACACTTCACCCACAGCTAACACCTCCTGAGACAGGGCCCTGGACAGGGAGGCCTTGCCACTCCGGACCCCTTGTAGTTGTTCCTGACTTCTGCTGTACTCCTGTGTGCATTTGGCTCTTCTGAAGTGAGGAAGGCTAAGTCAAAGTCCAGTACCCTCCAATTTGCTCAGTTTTCAGTGTAAATTTTTCTGGCAGGGGCAGGCCTTACCCACTCAAATCTCCAAGTCAGTGGCCAGGTAAGAAGAGAAAGGGCAACTTACAAATCTGGTACAGTTACCAGAAGCCTGGTACAGTTACCTAAGTGTGATGAGATTATAATAAAAGACCACTTTCTAATAGAAGCTTAGTTTCCCCACTGAGTCCTTTGGTCTCAGTTTTCTTTTTCTTTTCTTTTCTTTTCTTTTCTTTTCTTTTCTTTTCTTTTCTTTTCTTTTCTTTTTTTTTTTTTGAGACAGAGTCTCATTACGTTGCTTTCAGTAGAGTACCGTGGCGTATAGCTCACAGCAACCTCAAACTCTTGGGCTTAAGCAATTCTCTTGCCTCAGCCTCCCAACTAGCTGGGACTACAGACACCTGTCACAACCTTGGCTACTTTTTGGTTGTAGTTGTCATTGTTGCTTGGCGGGCCTGGGCTGGATTTGAACCTGCCAGCTCTGGTGTATGTGGCTGGCGCTCTAGCCCCTGAGCTACAAGCGCTGAGCCGGTCTCATTTTTCTTTGTGCACCTTTGCTGATTTCAGTGAGAGAAAGAAGTTGTGTGTGTGTGTGAGAGAGAGAGTGTGTGTGTATTCTGGGTTAGTTAAAAACCTCACAGAATTCAACCACGCAGAAACCTCAGTCAGAATTTTTTTTTAAGATTGTAGGAGAAATGGACAAATGATGCCAAAAGGAGATGACGTCAAGAATGCCATGTTTTAAAAATTGCATAAAACTTCCAGCTCCTCTGCCATCTGTACTTCAGCTGCTACCTCGCTTCCGTACCCTGTCAAAACCGGAGCGCATTGGGAAGAGCTGAGAGCCAGATGTGGGTTCTTCTCAAACTGTCTGAGAACCCTAATGCTGGGGACTCAGCCTGTCACTATTTCCATATCTGAGACTGTGGAGCTTATGGGAGCAAGGGCTGAACTCTGGGTCCCTTTAGGGCCACACTAGTCCAGTCAGCACAGCCGAGCAGGAGTCCTGACCCCAGCCTTCCCAGTTGAGATGGGATTTCGGTCTCTGGATCTCGTGGGCAGCAGCCTGATGCAGCAGCAGGAGCTCCTGGGGTGCAGACAGACAGTTCTGAGTTCTCCACGCACTGGTCGTGTGACTTTAAATAAGTTCATGTGGCTCGGTGCCTGTGGCTCAAGCGGCTAAGGCACCAGACACATACACCTGAGCTGGCGGGTTCGAATCCAGCTAGCGCTTGCCAAACAACAATGACGGCTGCAACCAAAAAATAGCCGGGCATTGTTGGAGGCGCCTGTAGTCCCAGTTACTTGGGAGGCAAAGGCAGGAGAATTGCTTGAGCCCAGGAGTTGGGAGGTTGCTGTGAGCTGTGAGCCTCAGCGACAGCTTGAGGTGCTGTCTCAAAAAAAAAAAAAAAAAAAAAAAAAGTTCATGTCTGAACCTCAGGTTCCTTTATTAGTAAAATCGAACTATTCCATACACTGACTCCTTCTCAAGTTTGGGAGAGGATTTTGCAAACTGCTAAATGCAGATATGAGTGTTTAAATTTTTGCAGGAGACAAGGCTTCTAAGTCCTGTAAAATCTGTCTCCTTCGTATTTTTCTGTTCCTTCACTGGATTACTACAGTTGTGACTTCTTTCCCTGTTTCCAGGCTAGGTCACCTCCAACTCATTCTCCATCATGCTGTCAGTATTATGTTTCTAAAACACAAACCTGGCAATAATAATAATAGTAATGATGAGGGCTAACATTTATGGTGTACTCGCTATTTGCCTGGATTCAGTTTTCTTAAAATCCCAGCATTCAGAATGAGGGTCAGACTCCTTGGCTTAGCACGCCTTCCTGATCTTGTTCTTAGTTTCTTCTCTAACCTAGTTACGTGCCCTTCCCTTGAGTGAACCCAAGCCTTTCCCAATATATTGTGTTATTTTATAGTTCTTCTTCTTGTTCTAACTTGATCCTATTTGTTCTTTGAACTCCGTCCTGCCTTCACTGCCCACAGAGGGGCCTTCTTTGCCTTTGACTGATCAAGCTGGCTGAATCACCCCCTGTCCTCAGCTCCCACACAAAACACCCCATGCCCAGCATTTAGCAAATGCCCTGGCATTGTTGGATCTTTTATTTGTTCTCCTCACCAAGTTCAGAGCCAAGAAGAGCAGAGGGTCAACAAATATCACTGATTGAATGAATCAAAATTAGCTGGAGAGCAGAATTAGAAAGAATACTAAGAAGAATGCTAAGCCCTAGGCCAGTGATTCTCAGCCCTGACTGAGCACTAGAATCATCTGGTCTGCTTATTAAAACTATAAATTCCACACTGGAAATTCTGACTCAGTAGATCTAATATAAGGCCAGAAAGTCCATACTTTGTAAATCTCACTATATATAATTCTAATGTGTACCCTGGTTAAGACCACTGTTCTATACCTTTGCTGTTGAAAAGTCATCAGTGGTTTGGAATCACCTGAGGGCTTCTTGAGGCTCTCAGGCACCATCCCAATCTAGAGAATCTACGTTTTAACAAGATCCCTCGGTGTTTCGTAGGTACAGTAGAGTTTGAGGAACCCTGGTCTATTCCTCTGGACCACTATCTACCTCACACTAACAGCTATCATTTGTCACTTTGTAATCAACAAAGCACATTTCAAATAATAAAAGAAAAGGATAAACAACTAAAAAATATTACCTGCCCTCTCTCTGCTATGTGCTGTGTGTGTCGATAGTATTCCATTGAATCCTCACAACAATTCTTTGAGATAGACGTGGGTCATGACAGGTATTTCCAGAATGCTGACAGTTCGACCAATGAAATCTGTCCCTTCTCAAGTCAGATATGCACAGACACCTGCTGAGCCCGAGAGAGATGGTGGCTGTGACCAAATTCACATTATTAACATGGGCTTTTCTGAAGGATCACAGTAGTCATTCTCATTCTTTTCAGTCACCAGATCTCAAGGTTCTTTGATTCAATTAATTAACCTGTCACCCTATCTCTGAGGACTTGCCAGATGGGATGCAGCTAAGGTCCCTCTGTGATGCACCCAGTGTCAGGTTACCGGGGTTTCTGTCTGCCTCATGTGGCTTCTTCATGCAGCTGAGTGTGGTGAGAGGAAGCAGTCCTGAGCTGTGGTCTGAGGTCACCACGCTGTGCACACACTTGAGAAGCTTCCAAAAAAGAGCCTTGAGCTCTTCTTGGTGTAGATGGAAGTGGGGTGCTCTCCATTCATGGAGGGATCACCAGTGGTCACAGATCAAGAGGAAGTCCATCTGGAAACCCAGCTGGGTCACTGCACCCAGGCTCAGGCGATGTGTCTGGAAGAATGTCTTGTCTTCTTCCTGAAACTGGATTGGTGAGTAGAGTTTGTTTTCACTGGACTTTCACAGTCCCAGGCATCACTCAGATTGATGCTGAGCTTCTTCACAGCACTCCAGGAGCTCACGAAGGCTGGCTTACTTCTTGGGGAGCTGGCAGAGGACTGAAACATCACCTCGCAGCATCTCATTCATGAAGCTGAGCGAGATCTTGGATCACTCAAGACTGCTCCAGATTGATGCTTGCAGATCCATCCTGTGCTGGCATCAGGTTGACAGGCTTGTTGAGCTAGAAGTTCACACCTTTTCCACAGAGCAAGATCTGTGTTTTGGGGCCTTCACACACACACCCTTGAGACATAGGCTGATTTTTTCCACTGCCAGTGTTGCTGTTGCTCACCAGCTTCTCCTGCCACCTTGCCCAGGCAGCCAAGAGGAGGTACTGCAGATGAGTCTGGGTTTCTGAGGCTTAATAAGAGTCCCATTTGTTCTGAGGCTGGGCACAGTGGCTCACACCTGTAATCCTAGCACTCTGGGAGGTCGAAACAGTTGAATTGCCTGAGCTCAGGAGTTCAAGACCAGCCTGAGCAAGAGTGAAACCCCATCTCGAAAAAAAATGGCCAGGTGTTGTGGCAGGCACCTGTAGTCCCAGCTACCTGGGGGACTAAGGCAAGAGGATTGCTGGAGCCCAAGAGTTTGAGGTTGCTGTGAGATGTGATGCTACAGCACTCTACCAAGGATGACAAAGTGAGACTCTGTCTCACAAAAACACCCCCAAAACATTCAAAATGTAAATGTACCCCTTTCTCAGCACCCAGCAGGTTTGGGTCCTTTCATCTGGAATTTGGGCACCTGGCCTTGTTCAAAAGCAGGAAATGGAGAAGTCCATGGAGCAGACCGAACATGGGACAGTGGCACACACCAAATATCAGGGGTCCATTGAATGAAACTTCTGAAAGATCACAGGGTGAGTCACAGGTGGCAGGGGAGACAGGACATCATGTTCCATACAGCCACTCCTGAAAGACCTCAGAAAGCGACTTGAGACAGTTAAGCGTGTAGCCCTGGTGCCCTGGTTGTTACGTTCAGCTTGGGGGTCCTGATGGAATGCCAGCCATGCTTTTGTATTAAATATGGTTGAGCTATGGCGTCTTAGAGAAGAATCCATCTACATTTCTAGAAAGGAAGGAAAATGGACAGAATGTAATGAGACAGAATGGGGGAAATGTGCTCTATAACGTGGCACAAAGAAAGAAATCACTGTCTGGTCAAGACCATTGACGCTGCTGCCTTCCTACAGCTGGGGTGTCACTCAGTTCCACAGGCATTTCCAAGCCCTCACCCAGTGCCAGTTACACAAAAATAAACATGGAATATGGCACAAAGAGCAGCGGGCTCACAGACAAATAATTACATCACAGTGTGGTGTGGTGCATGCAGCGATGGCAGCGTGCCCAAGATGCCACCAAAGCACAGAGAAGGGACGCTGCTCCCCGCCATCCCTCAGTCACGCAGGTCAGGAACTTGGCAGGCAGCCTGGACTTCTCCTTCCCTCCATGGAGCTCAAGAATTTCCAAGTGCTCATTATCAGACGTGCCTCTGGACCATCTTCCCTTCCATCAAGGCCTTAACCAGGGCCTTTAATATTGATAGCTTCATTATCACGTGTCAACTCTGTCTGGACCTCATCACTCGTGCACTGTTGGCCTTGGGCTTGTTTCCCATCTTCTCCTTACAGCTAATCCACTCAAACAACTGTCCCTGCTTGCCATCTGCAAACACTGTCTCCATTCTCTATTTAACCTGCCCCCACTCGGCTTTTCACACCCTCCACCTCACCAAAACTGCCCCTGCCTCTGTGTTGCTGAACCCAATGATTAATCCTTCTCCTCAACTTCCTTGACCTGTCAGACTTTGAGGTGATTTGCCACACGTTCCTTCCTGCAACACCTTCTTCCCTGGACCCCCAGGAGGCCACACACCTTGTCTCCTGCCTACCTCTCTGCCCCCCTCCCCTATCTTGGTCATCTCGGGTGGCTCTTTCTCATCTCCTGGAACTCTCAATGTGTCTCCTCTAGGATTACAGATCCTACTATCTAACGCTGAACTCCCAACGTTCCCCTGAAAATGTGCCCTTCCCACGGCCCTTCCCCTCTTGATAAAGAGCGACTCCATTTTCCCAGTAACTCAGACAAAAAAGAGTCTTCCTGAATTCCTCTCTTTCTCTCCATCCCACACAGTCCATCAGAACATTTTATTTGCTCTACCTTTAAAATATGTCCAGAATCAGATCACTTTTGATTACTTCCACCAGCGTAACGTGGTTCAAGCCATCGCTGTATCTCGTCTACATGATCGCATTAATAAAAATGGCTAACATGTATATAACACTTACTGTGTGCCAGGCACTGTCTTGTGCTTTACCTATACTGACTCATTAACTCTTAATAATAGCTCTGTGAGGTAGATATTACTATCACCTCAACTTACAAAAGGGGAAACCAACGTCCAAGGAGGTTGAGTGACTTGCCCAAAATTCAGACAGTAAGGAAGGGAACTGTTCTCCATACTTCTTCCACTCTTGCCCCTGAGCGATCCTAATGGAACTTCTGTTAGAGTATATCCATTCTTTACTGAAGACTCTTTGATGGCTCTCCATTTTACTCAAGTAAAATTAAGACCTTATAATACCTCTGATGTTCTACCCTAGGGTGGTCAAAGCCCAGTTTGCTGGCCATTCTGGCCCACACCCATTTTTGTAAATAAAGTTTTATTGGAACACAGCATGTTCACTTGTTTACATTTAGTCTGTGGCTGTTTTCACACTATAGTGGCAGAGTTGAGTAGGGCAAGAGAGACCACATGGTGCACAAAGCCTGAACTATTTACTATCTGGCCCTTTACAGTAAAAGTTTACTGACCCTTGTCCTACAAAATTTGGCTTCCTGATGTCTCTGATGCTGCCCCTGCTGCCCACCTTGCTTCTGCTCCAGCCACACTGGCCTCATTGCTTTTCTAAGATTCCACCAGGTATGCTCTGACCTCAGCCTCCACCTGTGCTGTTCTCTCTACCTGGGATGCTGTCCCCCAGGACTTGGAAGCTTTACTCCCTCACCCCCTTTGGGCCTATACTCACCTTCTCCCCAGGCCTTTGCTGATTTATCATCTTATCTAAAATTGCAATACTGGGGCAGCACCTGTGGCTCAAAGGAGTAGGGCGCCAACCCCATATGCTGGAGGTGGTGGGTTCTATCCAGCCCTGGCCAAAAACCATAAAATTGCAATACTGCCCACCTTGTCTAACGTCTTTCTCTGCCTTATTTTTTCTATTGCTCTTAGTGCCATCTGAAACACCAGACATTTTATTATGTATGTGTTTGTTGCCTGTCTCTCCCAGTAGACTGTAGGCTCCCTGAGGGCAGCCATCCTTATTTTGGCACCTTCTGTATGTCTAACACCTAGAACAGTGCCTGGCACAGAGTAGGCATTCAGTAAATATTAGTGGAACGAATGAATGAATGGAATATTTCTTCAATAGTCTGCTAAATAGTTCCCTTATTTCTGGTTTCTTCTCTCTTTTGGTCCAGCATTCACACTGCTACTGGCAATCCTTCTAAACCCAGAGTTCCTGTCCTTCAGTGACCTCCCCACCACAGGAGAAAGGCTCCCTCCACTGTCACGTGTGGTCTTTCCCAACCTGGCCCTGATCCATTCCCTACTCCCATGCTCTCTTGAGGCCTAGGCTGCACCACACCCAGTCTTTCACCAACTCCTGAGGTCCATGTGTGACTCTTTGGCATGTCACATTCTGCTCTCCACACTGGGACCATCTCTTTATCTTTTCTCTGCTACTGTCCATTCCTGTGCATTCCTTTGGAAAACTACCTCAAAGCCTGGCTCACGTGTCACCCCCTCTGAGGTCCTCTTATGCCAGATGTCCAGCATACACCCAAAGCATGGCTTTTACCACATGGCATGGAGGGGTCACATTTGGTCCAAATGGAAATCATGAGTTACTAATAGAGCCTGACTTTATGTGTATAACTTTAAAATAATGCAGCTCTCACCCATTAAAAGAAATTAATGAAGATTTGCATCATTTTAAAATGAGTTTTCTAAGTCAGTTGCAAATAGTGTTTATGTTCTTGCCACATGGTGGTGCCAACTTAGCCAGGGAGCAGAAATCTCTGGCATGTCCCTTCCGTGCTGCCTGAAGAAGGATGTTTACATGCTCTGATTGCTGTGGCTTCTAATTGGTTTTTGCATTTTAAAATTGCTTTAAACATCTAATGATAACATCATCCAAATATTCCATAAGCAGCAGTACTACTTAAGAGTGTCGACATGGCACTGCTGAAAATCAGTTACAATGGGAGGGGTTAGGATGCGATGAAACCCCACCACGTGCCCTCCATAAAACACTAGAGAGGGTACTGAGAATATAGAAAGCGCGGTTACAGATTGATGTTTCCCTAGCACGCATTTTCATAAAAAATATTCCTAAGGGAAAATGAGCACTGCACAACGGCCACTGTGACGCCTGCCCTGTGTGGTAAGGATTTGTTTTTCTCACTTCCTTAGCCATCCACAGAGAGATTCCTAATGACCAGTTTATAGCATAGCTACTGTTTTGTTTGGTAGTTAGGTCTGTGAGCAACCTGGATTCAAATCCTGACTCCACCACTTGCCAGCAGCGTGAACTTGGGCAAGTCATCAACATTCTGCATCTTCCTTATCTGTGAAATGGGACATAACAGTACCCAGCTCACAGGGCTGCTGTGTGTCAGCTGAGTGGGGATAATCTATTAGGGCTTAGCACAGAGTGACGTGCTCATCGGATGTTAGCCAGTCCTCTTCTCTTCATCATCATCATGGTGGTTATCATCTCAGCTCAGAGCTGAACCCACCCCAGGAGGTGGAGACTTCCCATCGCCAAGAGCATCCTTTCCCCTTTGCCCCTCCCCATCTCTGGCACATAGCTAGTCTGAAAACCAGTATGTTTTGCAGCTCTTTGCCAATCTCATTTTGAAATTTGTGGGAAAACTTTTGGGTTTTCCCAAAATAGTAGGAAAAACTATCGTAGCTTTGGTGAATCAAGGCTGGCAAGATGTTGGCAGAGCCTTCGGGGACCTGCCCTCCCCTTTGCCACTTCCAACTCTCCTTCCCTGGGCTATTCTGACAACCTTCTCACATCTCTGGAACCTTCTTTCACAAGGGCCTCCTGCCTGAAACTCGGCACCCTGTGAGCCAGACCCAAAGTTCTCTCCTACACCTTCCCTTCAAATCTTAGAGACCTGGGCTCAATGGGAGGCACCCCTGCTCCTGCCCCTCAGAAGGTACTCTTGCCATCTTTGCGAATAGGATATGTTAGGGACAAGTAAAAAGATGAAAAAGGCTAGAAACGGATTATAGGGACACTTTCTCCTTGATGTGGCATTTGGCTGGGAAGCCTTGGGGTGACCAATTTGGAGAGCTGAAGACGGAGATTGCTTCTGACTGGAAGACTCTGGCCTGGGATCACTAGAGCATCTGGACATGCCCATAAGAGGCAGAGTGAGGACCCATTAGTTGGGGTTCTCCAGAGCAACTGAACTGATAGGATTATGTATGTATGAAGAGATTCATCATGAGGAATTGGCTTGTGTGATTATGGAAGCTCAGAAGTCCTACTTTCTGCCGTCTGCAAGTGGCAGGCCCAGGAAAGTCTGTGTTGTGTTTCTGTGAGGGCCTGAGAACCAGGGGGGAGCTGACAGTCCAGTATGGTGGCAGGAGAAGACCAGTGTCTCAACTCAAGCTGTCAGGTAGAGAGCAAATTCACCCTTCTTGCCTTTTAGTTTTATTCAGTCCCTTGGGAGATCGGATGAGGCCCACACACTTTTCAAATGCTAATCACATCCTGAAACACCCTTACAGACATACCCAGAAATAATCTTTACCCAAATATCTGGGCATCCTGTGATCCAGTCATGTTGACACACAAATAAAATTAACCACCCCAAGAAGCTATTTCCTGAGCTTCATCTCTGCCAAGGTTCAGAATCTTTTTCCCATGGTCTTCTGAGAGACTTTAGCTACCAAATTGCATTTTAAAAGCAATTTATTATTTCTTTTCTCTGTTAAACACACACATATACACACACATAAAAGCATGAGTGTATAAACCAGGGGGTGGGGAGCTGAAGGGAGGATTGTTGGGGTAAAAGGTAAAGTGGGAGATACATGCCTTCCAGTGGTCTAGAGTTCAGAGGTACTGGCTTGGGTAATGCTCTGAAAAGAGCCCTGGAAACTCGGACATTTGCTCTTAGCTCAGCCACTAATTGGCTGTGTGACCTTAAATATGTCATTTCTTTCAAGCCTCAGTTTTGACATTGAGGGGAGTCTGGGAATTTCTGATCTCTACAACCCCAGATGAGTTTTCTCCTCTTCTGCTGCCAATGGGTCCCATCAGCCATGCTCAAGTTCCAGAGAGATCCCAAGTCTTTGCCCCTGGCTCCTCAAACATGAGCCTACACAAAGTGATTCTTGCTACATTATTTGTTAATAAGGAAATGATAAAAGGAGCTGCCCTTTCTGCACCATCTCTGGCCACCACATGCCAAGCACTGTGCCAGGGAACTTTATGAACATTATGTACAATTCTTACAATACCTCAGGGGTAGAATTTTTTTTTAGTCCTGATACTGGAAATTGATTATATCTCTCCTTTAGTAGCATTTGACTATTAGCGTTGATCACTGCAATGTTTTTTTCTGGTTTTAGTCCACCTCGCCATGATATGGTGATTTACAATAAGAAATATATTTTTCCAAAAAAAAAAGAAAGAAATATATTTTTCTATCTTCACCCATGGCTCCCAGCAGAGAGCTCCTAAACTCTAGTACAGTGGTTCTCAACCTGTAGGTCGTGACCCACAGGAACTGTATTAAAGGGCCATGGCATTAAGAAGGTTGAGAACCACTGCGCTAGTAATTTGCAATGGGGATGCAAGCTGTGTCTTCTGTTCTAGTTTGACCCCAGTTCCTGACACAGAACTCCTAATCCTTGGAGTGTCCTGGGTGATAGGAGTTTTTCTTGTTCTAATAAGGTAACTCTTAGTGGATTCCTAAATGGGTCACCAGAGAGACCAAGTTGTGATTAGAAGGTTGAAATTCTCAACCCAACTCCACCCCCAGGAACAGGAGCAGGTCTGAAATTTGAGTTAATCTATCATACCTACATGATGAAGTTCATATAAAAAATCCCTGAACTAGGCCTTTCTTTGTCCCAGCAATTGAGGCCTGTTCATTGTCTATAGTGAACCTATCTTGCTTTGCAAACCAGTATCTTGTTCTTACTCTGTAAATCTATCTTTCTCTTTCTCAATAAACTTTGTTTCATGCTTGCCTTACTTGGGGGCATCTAGTCATTATTTGACCAATGTTGGGGTCTGGGGAAACCCTGACTCAGGCTGGGGGCTGACAAGGGAGATGACACTGAAGAAAGAAGGAGACTTCACACCAACTTAATGTATAAAGTCTGGGTAGCTTGGAGAGGCATACACTGTCTCACATGCTGAGTGGCAGTTTGAGACAGAGCATTGGCACTTAGAAACCTCGTATTGATCTCTAAAACAAAGCATTGTGAAAAAATGTGAAGGTGTCAAAATTCAAAAATAGGATTAAAAAGGATCCCAGTCCCTCCTCCACCAAAGGGGGAGTAGAAGAGTAACAGCTGGACAATTGGGAACATAAGGTAATAAATCGTCAACAATGGCCCAATAACACATTTAGAAAAGGGAGAAAGGAAAACAAGTTTCATCTCCACTGTGTAGACACCTAGCTTCCCTAATCTAACTGCTGATCAGGAGTCCAAAGTTCTCAGCCTGACTGACTGCTGATTCTCATGCAGGGATTGTTTTGATGACATTACCCTGTCTGGCTGCCTCTGGGTTCCTTTCATCTTCAGTGGTGTTGATAAGGAGCTGCAGGAGTGGTCCGCCTTCATGCTTTACCCTGAATTGGAGGGCTGGAAGAGAAGTTAACCTATCTACCTCCCACAGATCAAGAGCACCCCAGGAACTGAGGATGCAGACAGCTGCCTGAACCCTGACATTTTAGGAGACAGATAGCTGTCTTGAAACTCACCAGTTCTACCCAGAATTGGCATCAGAAGAGAGTATGAGAGCACGGAGCATTCCCAAAGCATTCTGAGGCTTACAAAGTCATGCCTAAGCTGACCTTAAAAGAATGGGTAGGAAAGGAAATGGGAAAAGCTCATTCTGCAGAGGAAATAGGGCATGAAAAACAACTATGTATGATATACGGACCAGCAAGGATTATGCTAGTTGACCCAGGGATGATACAGATCCTGAATGATAAAGTGAAAAGATAATCTGATGACCTTGCAATTCCACTTTTAGGTATATACTCCCAAAATTGAAGACAGGTACTCAAATACATGTACACACATTTTTATAGCTGCATCATTCACTATAGCCTCAACATGGAAACAGCCCAAATATCCATTAGTGGAGCAATGGAAAAACAAATTATGGTATTTACATGCAGTATATCCCATACGTACATAATGAAATAATATTTAGCCATAAAAATGAATAAGTATGATATATCATACAACATGAATGAACCTTAAAGACATTATGCTAAGCAAAATAGCCCAACATAAAGGTCACATGTTCTGTGCCTTCATTTAGATTAGTTGTGTCCAGGTTTGGGCCTGTGGGCTGCATGCAGATCTTGGGAGGACTTGATTTGTTCATCTATGGCAGTGGTTCTCAACCTTCCTAATGCCGTGGCCCTTTAATAAAGTTCCTGTGGGTTGCGATCCACAGGTTGAGAACCGCTGATCTATGATGTCAGATATCCCAAATAATATGCACGAACCTTTTAAAAAATTTTTTGGTAATAAGCTTTTGTTAGTGTTTGTGTATTTAATGTATGGCCCAAGACAACTCCTATTCTTCCAATGTGGGGCAGAAGAAAAAAAGGCTGGACACCCCTGGTAGATAAATAATCTGATAGGAATAGAGAAACCCATAGGAAAGCGATACAGATTGGTGAATTCCAGGAACTGGGGGAGTGGGGAGAAACTACTTAATAGGTAAGAGGTTTTACTTTGGAGTAATGGACATGTTTTGGAACTAGGTAGCAGCCAGTCGTGCACAACATTGTATACTTACTAAATGCCATTCAATTGTTCACTTCAAAGTGGTTAATTTTATGTTATGTAGATTTCATCTTAATAAACTATTTTTAAAACTCCCTGAACTAAGCCAGGTATGGTGGCTCATGCCTATAATCCTAGCAGTTTGAGAGGCTGAGGTGGGAGGATCACTTGATGCCAGGTGTTGGGGACTAGTGAAACCCAATCTTTACAAAAAAACAGAAAAATTAGCAGGACATGGTGTGGCACATACCTATAGTCCTAGCTACTCAGAAGGCTGAGGCAGGAGGATTGCTTGAGCCCAGGAATTTCAGGTTGCAGTGAGCTCTGATGACGCCACGGCACTCTAGCCTGGGAGGCAGAGCAAGACTTTAAAAAAAAAAAAAAAAAAAAAAAAATTCTCTGAACCGCAGGGTTTAAAGAGCTTCTGTGTTGGTGAACAAGCCAGAAAGGTGGTGCACCCCAACTCTGTGGAAAAAGAAACTCCTGAGCTGGGGGCCCTCTTGAACCTCACCCTTATGTATCTTTTCATCTGACTGTTCACCTGTGTCCTTTAAAATATCCTTTGTAATAGGCCGAGCGTGGTGGCTCCCGCCTGTCATCCTAGTACTCAGGGAGGCCAAGGTGAGAGGATCCCTTTAGCTCAGGAGTTCGAGACCAGCCTGAGCAAGAGTGAAACTCCATCTCTACTAAAATAGAAAAATTAGCTGGATGTGGCAACAGGCTGTAGGATAATATTTAAAAATAAACATATCCTACATCAAGCACACACAGTAAATTCGGTGTGAGTTTAAAGTGACTTACTTTTCTTCCAGAGGCTTAAGAAATCTGGACCCCCCTGGGTTACTCACAGAGATAGGCTTTTTAGGAAAATTCCTTAGGCCTATTCTCTAAGGCGGTACTTCCCGTTAAGCCTGAAATCAAAGGGCGTGCAGCCCTTCCTCGGAGACACAGGCCAGAGGGTTGACATATGTTAACAACATATTGTCAGAGGTCTATAGATATTCTGCCCTGAAGAAAGGACACAGTCATTACTTC
>CAUYPK010100995.1:0-12871 GCA_963574355.1 Loris lydekkerianus | reverse complement strand
CGGGTTTGCGGTTGTGGTGTTCTGCTGAGATTTTAACATCTGTTGTCTTGACTTTTAAGGGTAGTGATCGCTGGTGATGACGTCTCCTCCCCTCCCCTCCCCTCCCCTCCCCTCCCCTCCTTGAGAGGAACCCAAACTTCTGGGTTCAGGTGATCCTCCTGCCTCAGTCTCCTGAGTTGCTGGAACTACAGGTACCCACCATGATGCCCAGCTAATTTTTATTTATTTATTTAATTTTATTTTTTGAGACAGAGTCTCACTGTGTTGCCTTGGGTAGAGTGCCATGGTGTCATGATAGCTCACAGCAACCTCAAACCTCTTGGACTCAAGCAATCCTTTTGCCTCAGACTTCAGAGAAGGTGGGACTACAGTCATGGGCCAGAACATCCAGTTATTTTTTCTGTTTTTAGTAGAGATGGGGTCTCAATTTGGTTAGGCTGGTCTTGAGCTCCTGAGTGCAGGTGATCCACCTGCCTTTGCCTCCCAGAGTGCTAGGATTACAAGTGTGAGCCACCGTGCCAGACCTGCCCAGCTAATTTTTATTTATTTGTTTAGACAGAGTCTTACTTTGTCGTCCTTGGTAGAGTGCCCTGGCGTCATAGCTCACAGCAACCTCAAACTCTTGGGCTCTAGTGATCTTCTTGTCTCAGCTGCCAGAGTAGCTGGGACTACAGGTGCCAACCACAATGCCCAGCTACTTTTTTTTTTTTTTTTTTTTTTTTTTGAGACAGAGTCTTATATGTCATCCTTGGTAGAGTGCTGTGGTGTCACAGCTCATAGCAACCTCAACTCTTGGGCTGAAGCGATTCTCTTAACTTAGCCTCCCAAGTATGGGACTACAGGCACCTGCCACAATGCCCAGCTATTTTTTGTTGTTGTTGCAGTTGTCATTGTTTAGCTAGCCTGGGCTAGTTTCAAACCCGCCAGCTTCAGTGTATGTGGCACTTGCCCTCCTCACTGAGCTACGGCCACCACCCAACACCCATCTATTTTTAGAGACAGGATCTCATTCTTGATCAGGCTAGTCTCAAACTCCTGAGCTCAGGAGATCTATTTGTCTTGGCCTCCCAGAGTGCTGGGATTATAGGTGTGAGCCACTAGGCCTGACCTAATTTTTGTATTTTTAGCACAGATGGGGAATTGCTCTTGCTCAGGCTGGTCTGGAACTCCTGAGCTTTAAGGGATCCTCCCACCTCAGCCTCCCAGGGTGTTAGGATTACAGGCGTGAGCCACTGCACTCAGCCTGGCAACTTTTATATTTAATCTTGCCTGTTGGGCAGCATAGTGGACTGAGTTAAGGTTTTGGTGGTGGGCATGGGGAAGGTGGCTTAAAGAATTTGTGTGACTAGAGAAGTTTAGTGGTTATTTTTATTATTTATTTATTTATTTTTTTTTTGAGACAGAGCCTCAAGCTGTTGCCCTGGGTAGAATGCTGTGGCATCACAGCCTACAGCAACCTCCAACTCCTGGGCTCAAGCAAGTCTCCTGCCTCCGCCTCCCAAGTAGCTGGGACTACAGGCACCCTCCACAATGCCTGGCTATTTTTTGGTTACAGCCATCATTGTTGTTTGGCGGGTCCAGGCTGGATTCGAACCTGCCAACTCAGGTGTATATGGCTGGCGCCTTAGCTGCTCTGGCTAAGGTGCCGAGCTGGTTATTTATTTATTTTTTTAGAGTCTCACTTTGTTGCCCTTGGTAGAGTGCCTTGGCGTCATAGCTCACAGCAACCTCAAACTCTTAGGCTCAAGTGATTCTTTTGCCTCGGCCTCCTGAGTAGCCGAGACTACAGGCTTCCGCTGGCTATTTTTTGGTTGCAGTTGTCATTGTTGTTTAGTAGGCCCGGGCCGGGCTCAAACTTGCCACCTTTGGTGTATGTGACCGGCGCCCTACTAACTGAGCTCCTCTGAGCCATGGAGAGGGTTTTTATTTATACTTTTTGTGATGAGGCTTTTACAAATTCAGCTGTGACGGGCTAGAAAGGACTTGCTGCTGGACTTTCTCTAGGATTACAGAGAGCAGCCCAGGTAGGGGTTCTCTCCCCAGAGGGATTTCTTTCCCATAGGGGAAGTCTGAGCTTCCCTGGTGCAGATCTGGTGGCCAGCATGGAGCATTGTGGCAGAAGATAAAGATTCAACAGTATCTGTAACTTCCAGCCTTTCTGTTCCACCTTGGACTTCATTGCAGTTTGTCTTTGAATATAAAAGCCTGAGTGGATTCTGAGGTAGCTGTTACTATATCTCTCTGTTTGCTCTGATGGGTTACTTCCAGAAGAGAGAGAGGATGTAAGAGGGCACTTGACTGTCTTCGAGTATGGACATACCCTATTCTCAGGACGTTGTCTCTTGCCTGCTTCAACAAATGTCTTTTGACCATTCTAAGGAAGTTACCCTTCCAGGGGCACCTGCCTCAACTACCTGGGTTGCGTTTTGTCACTGGGGCTCTGATGGGTTCTGTTGTTGGGTGACCTCCTCTCCTGGATTACAGGCTCCTTGGTGAAAGGGAGCATTTTGTTATTCAGGAAAAATTGAAGGTCCAGGGAGCAATCTGTGGAGCCTGGGGATTTCTGCCTATCTGGGTATGAATCTTGGCTCTACTGTCCTTGTGAGGCTTGGTGAGTGACTGATATTCTTCTCAGGACTGTGAGGGTCTCGGTATTAGACATTCCTCCCCCAGCCTCTAGATCCTTCTCTCTAAAGGTATCTGACCCTGCCTGAGTTCTGGATTCCCTCCTTCAGAACTGTTAGGGTCCCTGTGCATGAGGCTTCTAAGCTCCACATCCTTCTCAAGGCTGTGAGGTTCCCTGTGTCTGAACTGTGAGTTCTAGATTATCTTCCTCTTCCTCTCAGGGCTGTTAGGGTCCTGTTCTCAACAGAGTGCTCTTGTGCACTCAGTGCTTGATGCTTGTACCCAGAGCTGGCTCCCAGGGTAACTGGTCCCTGCCTGGAGGGTCTTGAAGAGCCTTCAGAAGTCAGGCAGCTTGGGTCACCCATCTAACCCAATTTGATTGAGCCCCTGATCAGCATAGGATCACCACTCAGGGGCTGGAAACCCACAGGTGACTTAGGCCAGCCCCTCATGTCATGAGCTGACATTCAGCTCATTAGGCCACATTAGGACAGAAACAAGCCCTGTAGAACAGGGTATTTTTTTTTTTTTTTTTTTAGACAGTCTCACTGTGTCACCCTCAGTAGAGTGCTATGGCGTTACAGCTCACAGCAACCTCAAACTCTTGGGCTTAAGCAATTCTCTTGCCTCAGCTTCCCAAGTGGCTGGGACTACAGGTGCCCACCACAATGCCTGGCTATTTTTTGTTGTTGTTGTTGTTGCAATTGTCATTGTTGTTTAGTAGGCCTGGGCTGGGTTTGAACCTGTCAGCTTCAGTGTATGTGGCTGGTGCCCTAACTGCTGTGCTATGGGTGCCAAGCCTAGGGTATTGAATGGGCACTTCTAAGAGGTGACTCATCGTTGAGGTTGCAGGCACAGATGATGCTCTGTCATTGGCAGAGCCTACAGGGACTCTTAAGTCCCCAAGGTGTACAGCCAGTATTCCAGTGCTGTTCAGATGATCCCAGAGCTGGGTCAGGGGCTGTTGCCTGCTGCTTAAGTGAATGAATTGTGTAAATGTCAACTCTAGTACCAGTGGCAGGAGGAACCTTAACTTGTATTCTCCTCCCACTGCGTGGCCCTTGATGCCAGGCCTTCCTCTTTCCACTGGGATATTCCTTGGGCCCTAAGCAGGGCAGCTTTTCTCCAGCCCTGCATGCCTCTCAATGAGGCCTTTAGGAGTTGCCAAGCCAGGCCTTGTAAGCCATTCTCATGGATACATGTCATCTTGAGCACCTCAAGGAGAAGCCTAGCTTATGGTTCCCTTTTATGTTAGGAGCAGGTGAGTCTCTGGAAGGGGACAGTGTCACACACCTCAAGGATAAGCCTAGCTTACGGTCCCCCTTTATTTGGGAGCAGGTGAGCCTCTGGAGGGGGCAGTGCCACACACCTGAGGGCACTCAACTGTCTTCACTGGCTGCCTCTCTAGTGCTTGAACGAAGACTTTGTTTGGGGTTCAGTGGGGGCTTAAGTTGAAGGGGACATGGCACTGAAAGGGAGTCACACCCTGGTCTCCAGCCCTAGTTAAACACCAGCATTCTGCACCCCCCACAAGGCCCCAGAGGTTGGTGACATGAGTGGTTGTGCACATTCCTCTAGTTGCTGACTATGTCACACACCCTCCCCTGAGAAAGCCTAAAGGTGACAACAGCTTATACCTGTGGAGTGTGGCCCTCCTGCCCCCTACCCCACTGCTGTGAGTTAATTCATTTAGTCTGCTGTCTGCCCTGTATTAGGAGTAGTTCAGGTTCTCAGGTGAGGAAATGGGTGGAGATTCCTCAGGAGGCTGAGTCATTGGACAGGATCTCCCAGCTGAGAAGTAGCTGAGAATCCAGAATATAAGCAGCTGTCGCCAGGCTGGAAGGGCTGAGAGGAATGGGCTGGCAGTGGGGCATCTCAGCTCAGGAGTATGGCCTTGTTCCTCCACACTGCTGGCACAGTTTGCCTGTGTATTTCAAGGTGGGCGTTTGGTGGTTCTGGGTGGGTTGAGTCCCAGAAGGTGCTGGAAGAGGATGAGCCAGCCTGAGTCTGTGTGATCTGAGCTGGCATTCTCTGCAGGTGGTGAAGGTGTATGAGAGGGACCAAACCTCACCCTAGCCACAACTGTGACCCTTGACTGTGCTTCAGGCTGCATCCTTCATGATTGTTGTGACTGTAAACGGCAGGCCAGCAGGCAGGTCTCAGAAAACCCACCCCTCTGTTGACTCATAGGCGAGGCCAGAGTTCATTACCCTTGAAGCAGTTCTGACATCACCCCCGGATTGTGACATAGCCTGGAGACCTTGGGGGAGGAACCAGCCAGCTTGAAAAACAAGACTGCTTCTCCCAATTCGTGCAGCTTTGGGCTCAGAGCAACTGGACAAAGAGGAGACACCTCCCCCCTCCCCCCCCCAATTTTCAGAAATCAAATTAGGGGCAGCAATCTTGCTTGAGGTGGCCTGGCAGGGCACAGAGTTATAATTAATACTCAGCTTTTAGGTGTGTGGCTTCTGTGTCCTTCAGTTTTAGCTTTCTACCTTTATGACTTGGGTTGTTGGTGTTTTTCTCCTGGCTCTGTGACTCTTATCTCCATAGTCAGGCACAGAGCCCAAAGGGATGCTTTGAACAATGCCTCCAAACAAACTCTGACCTGTAGGTTCAATGTATGACAGAGACAGCTGTGACATGCAGTTATTTTGTCACTTACCCTTTTGTAAAGCTATCCATTTTCCTGGAATGTCACTTTTCAGTTTTGTTTTTTTTTCTTTTCTTTTCTTTTCTTTTTTTGAGACAGGGTCTTACCCGGTTGCCCAGGTTAGGGCTAGAGGGCAAGTGGTATCATCATAGTTTACTACAACCTCAAACTCTTAGGCTCAGGCAGTCCTCCTGCCTCAACCTCCTGAGTAGCTGGCACTACAGGCATGCACCACCATGCCTGAATGTTTGCTATTGTTTTTAGAGATAGAGCCTTCCTACGTTGCTCGGGCTGGTCTCGAACTCTTGGCCTCAAGCGATCCTCCTGCCGGGGTGCCCCAAAGTGCTAGGATTATAGTCATGAACTAGTACACCAGTCACACTTTGCTTTTTAATAAAATCTAGTGTCCAAATAAACCAAAGGGGAACTGTTTCCCTAAAAGTGTCCTAGAGATTACTTGCTGCCACCCAACATGTCCATAAGCACCAGAGTGTGATGCTACTTATATCCTCCACTGGCAAAGTGGAGACCTGAGTTTCGACTGAGTCAGCCAGGTTAGCAGAACACATTTTTTGCTTCCTAGAGCCCCTCTTTCTCTAGTATAGGTAAAGTTTATATAATCACTGAACTATTTTAAAAGTGACACCCATGAAGGCTCAGTGCCTGTAGCTCATTGGTTAGGGCATCGGCCACAAACACCAGGGCTTGTGGGTTTGAACTCGGCCTGGGCCTGCTAAACAACAATGACAACAATAACAAAAATAGCTGGGTGTTATGGTGGGTGCCTGTAGTCCAAGCCACTTGGGAGGCTGAGGCCAGAGAATTGCTTAAGCCCAAGAGTTTGAGATTGCTATGAGCTGTGACAACATGGTATTCTTCTGAGGGTGACATAGTGAAACTCTGTCTCAAAAAAAAAAAAAAAAAACACACACACTTGAAAAGTTTTTTTTCTTTTTGCTGTGTATGCAGTGTAGCTCAGCATAGAAAACTTGCCAAGTACCTAAAAGTAGCAAATCTGTTCCCATCACCCCCAGGCAGCCAGTGTTGACATCTCTGCACCCTCTTCTATCTTGCCCGAGTATGTTGCATCCTATTATCAAGATGTGCTCATACTATTTTGTGTCTTACTTCTTTCCCTGACACTTTTTTTTTAATTTTATTTATTCATTTATTTTATTTTATTTTTTTGAGACAAACCCTCAAGTTATCACCTTGGATAGAGTGCTGTGACATCATAGCTCACAGCAACCTCCAACTCCTGGGCTCAAGCGATTCTCTTGCTTCCGCTGCCCAAGTAGCTGGGACTATAGGCGCCCGCCACAACACCCAGCTAACTGACACTTTTTTTTAAATTTGTTTTTGTTTTTGAGATAGAATCTCACTCGGTTACCCTTGGTAGAGTGCTGTGGCGTCATAGCTCACAGCAACCTCAAACTCTTGGGTTCGAGTGATCCTCTTGCCTCAGCTTTCCAAGTAGCTGGGATTATAGGCACCTGCCACAACACCCAGCTGTTTTTTAGAGATGGGGTCTTGCTCTGGCTCAAGCTGGTCTTGAACCTGTAAGCTCAGGCAATCCACCCCCCTTAGCTTCCCAAGTGCTGGGATTACAGGCATGAACCACCAAGCCTGGCTGATGCTTTTTTTTTTTTTTTTTTTTTTTTTTTTTTGATAAAGTTTTTCACTTTGTTGGCCCCGGGCACAGTGGTGGGGCATAGCACACAGCAACCTGAGACTCTTGGGCTTTAGCGATTTTCTTGCCTCAGCCTCCCAATGGGAGTAGCTGGGACAATAGGTACCTGCCACAATACCTGGATATTTTTAGAGATGGGGTCTCACTGTGGCTCAGGCTGATCTTGAACCTGTGAGCTCAGGCCATCCGCCCGCCTTGGCCTCACAGAATGCTGGGATTACAGGCTTGAGCCACTGTGCCCAACCCCCCGTCACGTTTTAATGGCTATGTCTTCTGTGCTGTGTGGACCCTAACAAGTGTCAGTATTACCTGAGCATTCACTGTGCCCAGTCCTCAGCGTTCTTGGGTACCAGAGGCCCTGTGTTTGTGGGGTGGTTGCTGTCCTGGGGTGAGAGCGTGCAGAGGTAATGAAGGTAGTCTTACATATCTGTGGGGGCAGTGGCATGGTTTTGGGGAGGGGGGCAGAAGGGAGGCTGGGAGGGCAGAGGTGGCTATGGATAGAGGCTCTGAAAGCCTGAGCTTGAACGGCACCTGGGGACCTGGTGAGAGGATAGGTGTGGGAAGTCTCTGGGAAGTTACCTATGCCTGGTTGAATGAGATGGATATTTCTGACCTTTCTTTACTCTGGACATGTAGCAAAAATCAAACCTGGCTTTATTCTGATTGAGTTGGGTATATGCAGGGCTAGAAGAGATGCTGATGGTTGGTGCTGGAGTGACACTTGGCTGGGTGACCACAGGGGATCAGAGAACTGCACCAGGTCTGTAGTGGGTATGTGTATCATCATGGTCAAGGTTTTGGAAAGCTGTGCATGTGCTGCTGAGGTGTCATTTGCCAGAACAGATGTCTTTTTTTTTTTTTTTTTTTTAAGAGACAGAGTCAGGCAGTGCCTGTGGCTCAATGGAGTAGGGCGCCCGCCCCATATGCCAGAGGTGGTGTGTTCAAACCCAGCCCTGGCCAAAAACCTCAAAAAAAAAAAAAAAAAAGAGAGACAGAGTCTTACTTTGTCACCCTCATGGCTCACAGCAACCTCCAGCTCTTGGGCTTAGGTGATTTTTTTGCCTCGGCCTCCTGAGTAGCTGGGACTACAGGCACCCACCCCAACACCTGGCTATTTTTTGTTGCAGTTTGGTTGGGGCCAGGTTTGAACCCACCACCCTCGGTATATGGGGCTGGCACCCTACCCACTGAGCCACAGGCGCTGCCCCAGAACCGATATCTTTCTGGGCTGCTGCCCTTATCCTCAGGTGTGGATGATCTGAGATTCTTGCAAATGTCCTCGCGTGCTATTTGAAGGTGTGTTTAAACGGATATGGCTGCTCTGGACACTGGCAGCCTTTCTTTTTTGGTTTTGGTTTGTGTTCTTTGCTCACAGGTGATTAGACCACATATTTCTAGTAACACACTGATGTTGACCAGCCCAGGGGCAATTTCTAGAATATGGGTGCTCTGGATGCTAGGGGAGCTAAGACATTGGGAGAGGCCGCTTCCTGAGACTGTGTGTGGGGGTCAGCATCACCCCAAGTCTGCCTTGCAGGTGAGTAATGACATCCAAGCACAGGGTTGTTATGGAGGGTCTTAGTGGCCTTCTCACCACTGCCCTCCAGCATTCCCAGATACTGCTGCAGAAGGTGGGTTGGAGCAATTCACCCCTTGAACCTCTCTGCCTTTGAAAAATTAAAGATTGCATGTGATCAAGGACCATAGCCAGTTCTCATCGTTCTTCAGATGAGGAAATTGAGGCCCTTGCTGTCTTTCTTGGGTATGTGGTCTCCCAGGTAGTGCCCTGTTCTTCCTTCAGGCCTGTTGATGCGTCCATTCCTCAAGCATTTCTCACTGCCCACTGTCCATTTTATATGCTCAGGGAAGGTGTTTTTACAAAGAGGCATCTCCCTTGAAGGATGCTGAGGGGATCAAGGATGCATTGGGATCAAGTAGATTGGAGCTGGCCAATTCCCACTGACAGCCTGGGTCCTTGGGACACTGGTGCTCTCCCCATGCCTCAGTTTCTCTGGGTGGTACCATGGAAGTTGGATAGGCTTCTCCATGCTATGTGCAGGAGATGCCAGCTTTTCTCTTTGTCATACCACAAATGACTTGAGAGAGGAAAGCCCTCCAAAAGTTTAAATAGGCTCTCCCTTGGCTTTTGGTTAGAGTTTTAATTTTGTTTCTATCTTTTTTGAGACAGGGTCTCACTTTGTTGCCCAGGATGGAGTGCAACAGCAACATCATAACTGGAACCAGTAGCTTCCAGCTCCTGGGCTCAAGTGATCCTCCTGCCTCAGCCTCCCAAGTAGTGGGACTATGTGTGTGCCACTGTGCCTAGCTAAGTGTTTTAGTTATGGGGTCTCACTGTGTGCCACTGTGCCTAGCTAAGTGTTTTAGTTATGGGGTCTCACTGTGTTGCCCAGGCTGGTCTTGAATTCCTGGCTTCAAGCATCCTCCTGCCTTGGCCTCCCAACGTGTGTGTTTTATTTTTATTTATTTAAAGCCAATCAAATTTAGCAAAGGGGGATTGCATACTAACTATAGTTACACTAATGTTAATAAGTTCTGATAACTCAGTACTTACTGTTGGACCAGTGGTCTGTTTTGTTTTTAAATAAAGAAATGGGTTTCCTTTCCTTTCTTTTTTTTTTTTTAAGAGACAGAGTCTTCACTTATTGCCCTTCGTAGAGTGTTGTGGTGTCACGGCTCACAGCAACCTCCAACTCCTGGGGTTAAGTGATTCTCTTGCCTCAGCCTCCTGAGTAGCTGGGACTACAGGTGCTGGCCACAACGCCTGGCTATTTTTTGTTGCAGTTTGGCTGGGGCCAGGTTCAAATCCACCACCCTCAAAATATGGGGCCAGCTCCCTACTCACTGAGTCACAGGCGCCGCCCCGGTTTCTTGGTTTCTTTAGCAGTTTTCCTGCTGGGAAGTCCACTGGACTGACAGAGGGAGCTGGGCCCTCCCATGCCTCCACCTTCTCCATACCTCAAATGGCCCAAAAGATGGTGATGGTGAAGTAGGGAATGGGCAGGGGCCAGAGTAATATCCCATCATATAGATGGACCACATGATATTTATCTTATCATTTGTCCATGGATCCTTGGGTTGCTTCCCCCTTTTAGCTGTTGTGGATAATGCTGCTATGAACATGGGTGTACAAGTATCTATTCAAGTCACTGCTCTTATTTCTTCTGGGTATTTACTCAGAAGTAGACTTGCTTGATGATGTGGTAATGCTATGTTTTTTGGGTTTGTTTGTTTTTTGAGATAAGCTCACTCTGTCATCCTGGGTAGACTGCTGTGGTGTCATCATAGCTCACAGCAACCTCAAACTTCTGGGCTCAAGCAATCCTCTTACCTCAGCCTCCTTAGTAGCTGGGATTACAGGTATTGCCACACATCTGGCTGGTTTTTCAATTTTTAGTAGAGATGAGATCTCACTCTTGCTAGGCTGGTCTTGAACTCCTGAGCTCAACCCAGTCCACCTGCCTTGGTCTCCCAGAGTGTTAGCATTACAGGCATGAGCCATTGGGCCTGGCCACTATGTTTAATTTTTTGAGAAATCACCGTATTGTTTTGTTTTTCACCATTTTACATTCTTACCAACAGTGCACAAGGGCTCCAATTTCTCCACATCTTCAGCACTTTTTGTTTTCTGTTTTGTTCATTTGTTTGTTTTGAGACAGAGTCTTGCTCTGTTGCCCAGGCTGGAGTGTCACGACATCAGCCTAGCTCATAGCAACCTGAAAGTCCTGGGTTCAAGTTGTCTTCTGCCTCAGTCTCCCAAGTAGCTGGGACTATGGGCACCTGCCACAACCCCTGCCTGTTTTGTTTTGTTTTAAGTGACAGGGTGTCACTATATCACCCAAACTCTTGGCCTCAAGTGATTCTCAATTTCCCAGGTAACTAGAACTACATGTGTGAGCCACTGCACTCTTTTTCTTCTCTCTCTTTTTTTTTTTTTTTTTTTTTTTTTTTTAGACAGAGTCTCACTATGTCACCCTTGGTAGAGTGCTGTGGTGTCACAGCTCACAGCAACCTCAGGCTCTTGGGCTTAAGTGATTCTCTTGCCTCAGCCTTCCAAGTGACTGGGACTACAGGCGCCTGCCACAACGCCTAGCCATTTTTTGGTTGTAGTTGTCATTGTTGTTTGGCAGGCCCGGGCTTGATTTGAACCCACCAGCTCCAGTGTATGTGGCTGGCACCCTAGCCGCTGAGCTGTTCTTTCCTTTTTCTTTCTTCTTTTTTTTTTTTTCTTTTGAGATAGTCTTCACTGTGTTGTCCTTGGTGTGGTATCATAGCTCATAGCAGCTTCAAACTCTTGGGTTCAAACAATCCTGTTGCATCAGTCTCCCGAGTAGCTGGGACTACAGGCCCGCTACAATGCCCGGCTACTTTTTGGTTGTAGTTGTTGCTTGGCAGGCCTGGGCTGGATTTGAACCTGCCAGCTCTGGTGTACATGGCTGGAGCCTTAGCCGCTTGAGTTATAGGCGCTGAACCATTTTATTGTCTTGATAGTAGCCATTGTAGTAAGAGTGAGGATGTCTTGGAGCTAATGTGTTAATATATGTGACTCGCCTGGGAGAGTTAGGGTCTATAGGACTTCTGAAGTCTTCCTGGCCATGGACTGGGTTAGGGGTCACCTCGGCATAAGTGACAGAATCTGATCGTAGCTGCTGTGAATACAGGGGGCATGCATAAGGACCCAAACTCAAGGTGGATTTGTGCTGGCTTCAGGTTATGCTTGAGGGAAGGTCATTAGTAGGGTTACGTGGACCCTGGTGAGAGAGAGGGAGATCCAGAGAAGCTGGGGCTGAGTGAAGGTGACAGTGACAGTGTGTCCTGCTTCTGGAAGGCTGGTGTGTGCGTTGTTGTCAGGACTCAGTTTCTCTGAGCAGTGAGGATTAGGGAGTATCTTGAGTGCCCACATATCCTGAGTTTCCCAGTAACAGGACTTCTGTGCCCTGTATACCCCAACAGACAAAGGCCCTGAAGGTTAGTTATAGGTAAGGGCAGACTTCCTATATGCTGAGGCTGGGGGCAGGGTGTTATTCTCTGGCAGTGAGCTTAGATGGGCCTGAGCTCTACTTTAGTGAGCTCTTTTTAATCCCTTGTGGATGAAAGGATAACTAGTGAGCTTTCTTCCAGGCAGGGAGCTGTCTGAAGGACCTGCAGGTCAGGTGCTGCCTGCTGGGGAGAGGGGGAGACAGTGAGCTACTGCTCTTGGCCTGGCCCGGAGGCTCTTGCTGGATGGTGGATGAGAGGGAGGAGGAGGAGCAGTGGTATCTTCTTAGGATCCTATGGGCAGGTGCAGCCCATCCACTGCCAGGAAGAGTCTGACCCTCCAGAAGAAGAGGTATTTTAGGTCATTTTAAAAGTTTTGTCCGTTTTTATGAGCCTACTTTAAACTGTAATATCTCAGTGAATATTTCAATTTAATCGAAATAAGTGCCATTTGAATCAGTGCACTTTTGCCCACGTAACACAAGTTGATTGATTCCGTCGGCATAAAAATTGGGTGCTCGGGATTCGATAAAGTCAACGAAGGCCGTTTTTGCTAGGTCCTGATTGGCAAAAGTTCTACTGGTAAGAAAGTTATTGAAGTGCTTGAAAAGATGGTAGTCGGTTGGCAAGAGGTCTGCCTGGTGGGTGGGGCAGAACTTCTACGCTCAATTCCTTTAATTTTCGGACGGTGATTTGTGAGATGTGCAGCCGGGCGTTGTCGTGGAGCAGGATCGGACCTCTTCTGTTGACCAGTGCTGGCTGCTGCTGACACAATTTTCAGTACATTTCATCGATTTCCTCCCAATAGGACTCTGCTGTGATGGTTTGGACAGGTTGCAGAAAGTTATAGTGAATCACACCAGCCGCTGACCACCATACAGTAACCATGATCTTTTTTTGGTGGGGTT
>CAUYPK010100992.1:0-16128 GCA_963574355.1 Loris lydekkerianus | reverse complement strand
GGTTGTCTGGGTAGAGGAATTATAGGATTGAATGGCAGATCTATTTTTAGATCTCTAAGTGTTCTCCAAACATCTTTCCAAAAGGAATGTATTAATTTGCATTTCCACCAGCAGTGTAGAAGTGTTCCCTTTTCTCCACATTCATGCCAACACCTCTTGGGATTTTGTGATATGAGCTAATCTTACTGGAGTTAGATGATATCTCAAAGTAGTTTTGATTTGCATTTCTCTGATGATTAGGGATGATGAGCATTTTTTCATATGTCTGTAGGCCATGTGCCTGTCTTCTTCAGAGAAGTTTCTCTTCAAGTCCCTTGCCCAGCCTGTGATGGAATTGCTTGTTCTTTTCTTCCTTTGTCTATAGTCTGACGATCCCATGAAGGTTGGGTGTGTTTTAGGCTCAGTACAGCGGTCCTCTTGGTCAGCAGCGCCCTGGGAATCTCCTGGCTCTGTGCATGCATTTTCTAGTCCCCGCATTCCACCCAGGCCGGTACCGCCTCAGGCAAACCCTTTAGTCATGGGGCCTGTGCTTCTGTCCCAGATCTGTTCTGTGGTGGTTACCACCTGAGAAGATGCCTGGCCTCCTCTGGTTGCCCAGAGAGACAGGGGTGTGACTTTGGAATATTTGGGGGTGAGCCCTATTGTTGCCAAAAATGGCTGCTGCCTTGTGCCTTGGGGCACTGCCACTACAGTGTGGTTCGTCTCAGCCGACCATCCTCTCATCACTCCCGTGCCGCAGAATCAGCACTGACTAGCTGTAGTCCAGGCCCTTTCCACACCCCTTGAGAAATCACCCAAGAATCCAGACTCCTGGGAGACAGGCCTCCAGACCTCAGAGTGAGAGTGGAGGGGAGTGCTGAGAGCTCAGAATTGCAGGTAGAGAATATATACAGTTTTATGCCTGTCAGAAGAACGCCATGGCACCCTAGTAGGGGAGGTAGGTCCAGTTTTTAGAGGGTCTCTCCCGTGGAGTATAGTGGGAGGACCTTTGAACTCTGCTTGTTTGTTTGGGGGGCACTCTGAGCTGTTCTCATAGGGGAGGCGACTCCCATTCCCTTGGTGATGAATTTTGCACCTTTTGTTTGTATTCTTGGGGTTGCAGCTTGTCTCAGCGGAGTCGATGTGCATTCTTCAATTTTCTCTCTTGGTGCAGGTTTAATCCACTAGGTTACTTGCTAAATTTCTGTCCTATAACTCTCCTTCTGGATGGGAGCCTCCCTGTTCCTGAGGTGGCACTGAACTGGGTGTGTCCTCCTCACGGCGAGCACATGGCTGCCTCTCTCCTCGGAATTATCTTGGTTGTTTTCTAGTTTATTTCTTTTTCTGTTACTGGGAACTTGACAATATCTAAATTAATTATCCTGGTATCCTCAGTGCCTGCCTGTGACAGTGACCATGGAGCTGGGCAGGTCACAGAGCCCTTAACAAATGCTTGCTTTCAGTTGATTTTCTAACCACCTGTGCACTACACTGTGGCTAAACACATTGACACAACCAACAGAGATAAAATTCAGATACCAATTAAAGCTTTTAATGTTTTCCTTAGCTAAGTGCTTATAAAATGTGCATATCGAGCAGCAGGGCTGATGATATGTTTAATAACTAGACTAGTTCTAGGGCTCTTTTGGCTCAATGGCTTCAGGAAGATCAATTAAAGCATTGGGCTTAGTTTTAGCTCAAAAATGAAAAGATATGAATTAGTTGATTGTTTGAAAAGTCTCTGGCTCTGAAATTCCATGCTGATGATTTCATCAGAGGGTTGAGGGTTGGGTATCACTTTGGCTGCTAATTGCCTATATCTGTTTCAAGCACAGTTGTATATAATGAGACGGTGGAGTACTGGGAATAATAAATGAGGGGAGGAGTTTGGGTTCATTGATTAAACACTTGGATAATGGAGGGCTGGCTTAGAGAGGTGGAGAAGCTTTAGGATGCCATGTGTGAAGTTACCGCTCTAAAGAGGAACTTGTCTATTTTCTAATTTATATTCATGTAGTGACTATATGCATATATGTTTTTTTTTTCTTTTTTTCTTTCTTTTTCTCTCTTCTGCCTCCCTCCTATCACACTATGACTTTTTTTTTTTTTTTTTTTGGGTTGTATTCTAAGAGAGAATAGAAGGAATGAGGAATTACCCCTTTGGACAGTGAACCAAACAGATCATGGCAGGAAGTGCTTGAAAGACATTTAGGAAAAGAAAAATAGAAAAGAGCTCCAAGGATAAAGTGACAAATGCTTGAGACTCACCGAGAAGTGCTGTTCAGCTTCAAAGATGATGGCAGTGCTGCAAAAGATGTGTGTGAGAGTCTTTTGAAAAGGACAATTTCTCTTAAAGTGTGTAGAGATAAATTTTTCTATAGCCCTGAACTTCTGGCACCAGGTGGCCTGCCCAGTGTTTCAATTTGTTTTTATAGACACTTTCTGATGAAGTCCTATTCTCTTTCCTTCATTGTTTATAGTAGGGCGTCTGAATATCCGGATGAACGGTGATGAGGCTTCTGAATGAGCAATATTCCCAATAATTCTTAAACAAACTCTGATGATAGGATGTGTAAGCCATTAAAACAAAAGAAAACAAAACAAAAAAAAAAAAACGGTTAACTTTGTTCTTTGGTTTGGAGGAGGTGGTGTGGGGTGAGGGGGAGGGTTTCTCCTATTTGTGGTCCTGATGGAGAGGGGCCAGTACCCCTCTGTTTGAGGGTGTTCGAGCATCTAGATGGCTGCTAAGGGAAGAAATAAAACTTTTCAAGACTTTCATTTATCTTGTTTTTCAGTGTTAGAGTTCTTAAAGAGTTCAGGTATAATCACAGCCTTCTGTTACAACAGGAAGCACCATCTGCTGAAGCATTCTGTAAGCAATATAACATCTCTCCAGAGATAGTTTAGCATTCAATTCACAAAGAAGGATGGCAGGGACTTGTAAACAAAAGGAAACAACTGAAGCAAGGAGGAAGGGGCTGAACTCTAAACATTCAATATGTGTCTTTATAGCTGAGAAACCCTGTAATGCTACAAAACCCTGGCAGAATTCTCTGATGTATTAATTGTTTTCTTGTGTGTGTGTGTAAGTTTCAGTATTTAAAACTACCTCTGCTAACACACAAATCCTGTTTTCCAGGATTTTTACTTTCTTTTGATTTTTGTTTTCTTTGAAGATGAGCCATTGCTTATGGATCAGGTAGGTCATAATTGGTTATTAGAGAAAAAAATTAACATAATTATGTGAAAGAGTTTGAAAATGCTGTGTATTGAATGTAGCTGTACATCTGGGGAAGAAAAATTGGTGGCACTTTGAAGGCTGGGAGCAATAGACACTGTAATATGAGTTGGAGTCTTAGAAGAAGTTTAAGTTTTGCTGTTTCGTCATGGAGGAAGGAGCCAGAAGTACCATTATTTATGTCAATGCCAAATTAGTTGAAAATGTTGTGCTGTACAGGAGAGGGCTATAAAAACTAATCTGCACCATTGAAGGATCAAATGTTTAACGAAAGTGGCGTTCGTTTTTCTCTCAGATGAAAAGACGCTGTGGGGAAAATTTGCTAATATTGTGGAAAGAAAAGACATCAATTTTTTCTGTTTAATGCAATACTTTAAGCAGAATATGAGCTCAAAAATTAAGTTTCAAGCAATGAATGATTTGAGGGTAAATTTGTATTACTACAGTCCCCCTCCATTCAGCTCTTCCCTTCATTAGACACAGAGACCTGGGAAATTTTGGTCCTTATTATTGTATTTTACAAAAATATTTAATACGTATGACTTTATGATTTATATGCCCTAGAAAGATTTATAGTAGTATTATAGTAGTATGGACCACGATTTAAAACCTTAATCTGAGAACCTAAACTGTAAAAATCCATTGCAAAATTATAGGAAAAAAATAAAACAGAAGTGTCTGTCCTCAAAAAATGTGTAATTCTTACTGTTGTATTATTAGATAAATTAATGATACTCTGGGCATGTGTGCACACATGCATGCACTACACTTCAATAATTGTTTTATCTGATGGTCTTTATTACCTTGTAGAAATTATATTGTCATGATTAAAACAAGTTTCATTATTTTATACTTCCACTCCCATATAATAGATCACTACCGTTTTAGCAGTGGGCCATTAGGCAATACAGATTGGATTGTTTTCCCCTAGATTTGTCGGTTTATTGCTTTTAAAAGAATTAATCACCTGTCTTATAGCTTCCCTTGTAACTCTGCTGGCTTCCACTTGGCGGGAACATTTTTAGAATCATTGATTGTCTGGGGAAGACCACAGACATCAACCCACTCCTGACCTGGGTAAAGGAAACCGCCATGCAGTGCTGTTTATGGAGTCCCTGGGGATGTTCTATTGTCTATTTTAGTTGGTTAGTAGAGCATTTTAAATGGTTGCATATACTTTTGACAATGCTCTAAATTCAACACTGTTAGAGATCAGTTTGGTTCTGATTGTGAAATCATCACTTAGTAGTTATGCTTTGTGATTTAGTATAGAGCTAAGCAGAATTTAGGCATTCCCTGGTTCCTGATAATGATATTATAAAATACAAAAAATGTATATACATGTCTGGATGTACATGAGTCATCTCATGATGTGAACATATAACTTTATTGGCATATAGCTTATTTTCATCACATGGCTACTGATCTTCATTTTAAATAAAATATTATTATCACTTATATAATTCTGAGAGAAAAAATTCCAAAATAACATTCATTCATTCATTTCCTCATTCAACATCTTTATTCTTGTTGAAGATCTATCATATGTTGGGTATTGAGTTATGGTGCTGTTATTATCCTACAGAATATCATTGATTTAATGTAACTTTATAGATTTATAGATTAAATAAATTCATGATAATAATGGCATGGCATGGCCAGGGGAATAGTCTAATCCAATCCATCACAGGCTAGATTACATTCCTTAATTCTCTCTCTTTTTTTTCTAAATTTTCTCTATACATATACATGTATTTACTTGGTTTCCACTTTTTGCCTTCACAAAATTAAAAAGGCTTAAAATTTAATGACATAACAATGTTTAAGATAAGAACTAGAAACAAAAACCTAGTAAAAAACAAACGAAGATAAATACATTCAGAAAAGAAATCAGATGATTGCTGCAACAAAATATTGAGCAATAATGATAATAATGCAAAAAAGTAACATTTCCATTGTCACATAAGAGTATGTCTATCATAGAATTCTTTGACTCTGAGGTTCAGTATGAAGTCATTTTCTAGTGTCATTACCTGGAAGATGTTATCAGTTAGTTTCTAGGGACCTTAATTCAATATGTGCCCTAGGGCTCGTGCCCAATTTATCACCTCCAGGACTGCTTGGTGTTCCTTTCCAGGAGTAGGCTTCTGGGAGTCCTGACTCTGGGCATGAGAGGGTGCCTTCGTATGGCCTTGTGTTGGAGGGTCGTTTTTTTCTGGTAGCCTGACTTGTAGAATGCATCCCCCAGGGGCACTGTGACATCTTCTGTGAAAGAACATTAAATGTCCTCTTCACATAAAGTTTCCTCAAAGATGTTCACATCCTAATCTTCAGAGGATGTAATTATGTGCAGAGCAAAATAAAATTTACAAATGTGATTAATTTAAGGATCTTGAGATAGATTAGACTGTTTTATCCAGGTGAACCAATGTAATCACAACAGTCATTATAAGAGGAAGACAAGAGAGTTTAAGTTAGAGAAAGGAAATGTGATGGCTGAGTAAGCTAGTGGAGGAAGAGAACCTCTGGGAAGATGAAAGGAGGGGCTATGTGCCAAGGAATGGAATGAGCCTCTTAGAAAGGACAAGGAAAAAATTTCCCCCTCCCTGAAGCCTCCAAAAGAAACAAATCCCCCTCAACACCTTGAGTTTAGACTTCTGACCTCTAGAGCCAAAAGAAAATACATTTGTTTGGTTTTTAGATGATATGTTTGTGGCAATTTGTTATAGCAGCTAGAGGAAACTAATGCATCAGGGTAGTCACTGCCTGAACCACTTCAAAAAGGCTCATTCACCTGCAGGTAGAGATCTAAGTGCTCTCCAGAGGAAGGGGATATTTGATGCAAAACAATTTATTCACAAAACCTTTTAAAACTAAGGAAACCTGAATCTCCTTCTCCCCATAAACCAATGAGCATCTCTTATTTCTGCCAGGGAACAGGTAGCTTGTATCTTGTTCCACCTCTGTGTCTGTCTCATTTTATAATAGATAATGAGACCAGCAATACCATAGTTTCTTCTGAATAAATTGAGCTGGCAATGATCACAGACCCTTGAGTATATTTGTGAGATAAGCCACCATGTAACCTCCACATCAGAGTCTTATCTACTAAGACTCTTTACAGTTCAAATTTCTGACATATACTTTTTCTGGTATAGGAACTTATGAGACTGACCTCAAAGACAGGTCTTCCAAGTCTTTGTCCACTATTCTTTCCATTATATCATGATTGCTTCATGTGAACTGGAGCTGCCTGGGATACCTCCATGGTGGGAGGTGTTTTAGGTGTTAGTGCAGAAGGATGCAAAATCCTAAAGCTGAAGATATCTGTTAGGAAATTCTTAGTTTTGAATATTTTCACGTTCAGCATGTTTTCAAATTAGCAATGCCCTCATTAAACGCAGTTACAGTTTTCTTGCTGTTCTCTCTACCATTTTAACTTTTAGGAAATCCCCAGAAAGGGGTGTTATGACATCTATTTTATAATGAATGATAGCTTGTTGTTTGTTGAGGCACAAAGAATAATCTGAGGACCCAAATAAAATTTCTCTCCTTGGACATTTTTCTTGTCCTCTGTTTATCCCAAGATACTATTTACTCCTTTTTAAAAACGTACACCCAGAGAAGAATACAGAAATACTGTTGTCTTCTCTGAACACTTTTATGTATGTCCTAATCCGCTAAACTACTAATAGTTTTCCCAAATTCCAGGACCTCCTCTCACAACACTGTTGATTTTAGGCATGAGGCCAAGGATACTAAGTGAACCTCTCATATACCCCAGGTGGCTAGTGGCCCAATTTCCTATTGTAGAGATCCTAGCACTCAAGTCTAGGTCTTTCAGAGTTGTTGGTAGATTTGGGTATAGAATTTTCCATGGTGGTTGTTAAAATACCTGAAAAAATTTAGAAGCAACATTAGATTTTTTTTTATCTAGAGAGCTATGCATTAGATAGAGGAAGTATAGTTCTAATTTAAAAATAAAGGAATTGTCCACAGAGGCAAGAATACTGTCAACTTTAAGTCTTGCTTATATTCTGAAATCACAACTAATTTTTTAATTAAAAAATACTTACCAAGCCATGTGACAGGCATTGTAACACCCTGTGAAATTGGTACTCTTATTATTTCCATTTTACACATGAGATATCTAAGGTGCAAAGAGGTCAAGCAACTTTTCCCTAAGGTCGTGTAACTTGTAATTGTAGAGCTAAGATATGAACCCAGGCCATCCACATCCAGGGAGCATGTTATTAAAGTGACCTTATGCTGCCTCTCAAAGACATATCAGGAAGAGAAAGACGGGGACCAACAGATTTGGTCATTATCAAAGGGTGATTGGCATGGTCACAGTAGAGATGGAAGTTTATGAAGGGGATAGAATTTAAAACAGTTGACTGGAGATGACTGACAAAGAACTACCAAAGTGTTAATACTCTAGTGCACCTCATCATTCAGAATACCAGATAAAATTTCTACAGTGCAATTAGCTCTTATGGCTAAGTTTTTATTGTGCAGCTCCAACACTCTGACTGTGAATACTAGTCTGTGAGGTTTATATCACATATTCTATAGAGATTCATGCCAACTGAAAAGGAGTGGTTACTCAGCGACCATGTGCAATTGATGGAAAACTTCATAGGGGATGATTCAGTAACTTGAATACAGCAAATAATAAACAAAAAAACAATTAAAAAAAGCTGCTTCAGGCTAGTTTGTAGGTTAAAAACTAAATTTACTTTTTGAAAAGCTGGTTACTCTCCCATATGCACTGTAAAATTCATGAAAAAAGTGCCAGCGAATAACTTGTTAATCCCTAAATTGTTTGGTTTTTACCCTTTCACTTCTTACTGGGAAGAGGAGCTGTACAGGATTCATTTTCAAAGAGGCTACTGTGTATGTTGTGGGCTGAACGATTGCTGAATGCTAGGAAGTAGCAGCAGGAATAACGCCTTAAACTTGGATGTGGGTTGCAGTGTGTAAGCCACTTTCCCACGCCAAGCGTTACTTATGCTCAACAATCCTGTGGTGTAGGAATTCTCTTTCCTTGACCTAAGGACAGCTCAGGCTTGGGAGGTTCAGAGAGTTGTCAGCAGTCACAGCAATCATATATAGTGTGCAGATCTGGGTCTGCACACGCCATGCCTAGGGCTCTTCTTCCTGCACAGCTGCTACCCTGACTCTTCCCTTTTTGTCTCCAGAGTAAAGTGACCCTAGAAAATTTGCTGTGGTCTCCAGCTGTCTGCAGGCAGAAAAGGCCAGTGTGGTGTTCTTTATCCTCCCTCTGTGGACCCAAATTACACCACACTATAGAATAGGTTTTAAAATTTCTTTGGCTCTGGAGCCAAGTGGCTCATTTTCAGGTTTCCTTTTGCAATAGATGTCCTGTGGCCGTGGCCTCATTCAAGAGTTGGTCCATTTACTTGAGGCTCACCTAAAATATTGAAATCAAGAGTAGTACATCATTCATTTTGACATTTATCTCCTGATAGTCTTGGTTTTTTTTTTTTTTTTAAGACAGAGTCTCCCTCTGTGGCCTGGGTGGAGTGCTGAGGGATCGTAGCTCACAGCAAACTTAAAATTTGTGCTTGAGCAAGCTTCTTGCCTCAGCCTCCTGAGTAACTGGGACTATACCACCACCATACCCAGCTAGTTTTTCTATTTTTAGTAGAGACGGGGTCTCACTCTTGCTCAGGGTGGTATCTAACTCCTAAGCTCTATCAATTTACCTACCTCAGCCTCCCATAGTGGTAGGATTAAAGCATGAGCAAGTGCGCCCAGCCCTGATATTCTTTTTGTTGAGGGGACAACTGTGAGTTTTCAAAGACCATAATCTAAAATTTGTCATGGCACTTGAGGCTGAACTATATCAATTTTGTTTAACTGCTAGACTTCTAAATTCTCTCTCTCATTGCTACTTGTGCCTCACCTGTGTAAATAAACAGGATAAAACACTGATAAAGACACAGGATAAAACACTGATAAAGCTCCTTTTTTCCAAGTAGCTCATAATCTGAAAATTTTTCAGTCCAACTCCATAGAATTATTACTATATTTATAACCAAAAAGCTTAACTCCATGTCTGAATTTCTCATAATGGTGGTTAGGCTTTCTTGGATATATTCTAGTTGCTCCTTGACATCCACTTTTTACCCTTTCCCCCTGGTCTATGTCCTTGAAGCTGGCATTTATTAACCAGATCAATGGCTTTCCTTGTTTTATGGCTTCTGCTTGGGTTGGCCCTTTGCTTTCCTCCTTGCTGGGCTGCGTTCTTCTTGGTACTGACTGTGTTCTTTTCCCTAAGACCATAGGTCATGCAGGGGGCTTAATTCTAAAGCAATAGCTACTACTTTTTCTCTAGTTTCTGAGCCTCTCCATCCCGTCTTCTTAAAGTTGATAAGGATTCCTGGCTGTTACTAGCCTTAGAATATCCCTTGTTAGTTTCCTCACACCTTTGTCAATATTTCTTTCTTAAACTGTCCTTGGTCATCTCACTTGAACTTGTCATATGGCTCTCAAGGGTCCCTGAGTCATTCAAGACTCTCCATAATCTGGCTATAAATTCTCAATACAGCCACATCTGTCCAAGCATATCATGTGCAATCTCTACCCTGATCTCAGAGGACCTCAGGATCGAGTCATATTCTGGAATGGGCTACTCAATAGCCTGGCGAAGTCCTTCTCATCATTCAAGGACATCAAATGCTACTCCATTTATGGACACTCACGATTTCAGACCATAGTCAAAATTAAACCTACCTTCTTCTCTGCTTGCTTATAGAAATGTGCTACCATTTGGTGGTTAATAATTCAATCTTGGAATAATCTAGACTAAGACTACTTGCTTTGGCTGTCCTCACACACGCCTTTGCTATGGATGGAAGAATAGAGGAGAGGAATTTGAAATGAATCAATTGTATTTATCATGCACAATTCTGATGAAAGACTGGTACTTTTCAAGGATAAACTATGCTTTGGGACTCAGTATGGAAGATGAAGTACTCTCTCTTCCATTTACAATGACTTTCAAGCACTTAGCTCTTTTATGCAAACTGTATTATAGCAATTGCTATACTGAGGGAGAATTCAGCTTAGCTTGAATTGGTAAAAATAAAAAGACATCAAATGGAACTCTGCTGAGAGAGAACCTCCTTTTATCAGCCACAATTTTGTTTCCAGAGAAGACCTCCAGTATAAGATATAATAGTTCCAGAGTGCAGAATAGGTTGAAGGGACCCCTTGTCTTTTGGGCCCATGCAATCTGGTGCTTGGGTTTACTTTTCATTTCTTTCACTCACTTACGAGGCCCATGCTCCTTCAGTAAGGTTGATGCCCAATTTTGTCCTAAAGTCAAGCACTTTTCTAACATACTTTCAATAATTAGATATCTTCTTTCCTTACAGCTCCATACTTTCCAAGGAGGCTAACGTTTAACTGTTTTATTGCTGGCAGTTTCCCAACACGTCAGTTACAGGGTTTGCCCCTGGAATCCCTGAACTTGAAGACTCTGTGCAGACTTTCCTTATTACTTGATCAGTGCTGTCACTAATGCAGATCTGTCCGCCACATGAGGAGCGACATTAATTTTATGTTGTTTATGTACTCTTGCCATAAGGTTAAGCAATTCCTACTATTAAGCTTGATGAAATTGCATTACCTTAATGAAATGCACTTTACTGATAAAGAAGAATGTCACTTTCACAAGTGGAAGCACTGTTAGCAAATTTTTATGAGAGAATTCCCAAAATCATATCTTAATTGCTTGGACAGCTGTGTAGTTTACATAACGAGCAAACAATGCCAAGGTTTTTTATTTCCTTTGTCAGCTGTACTGGATGTTAGTATGCATGGTGGACCTTTTGGGGGCCTTTTATTACTTGATTGCAAATCATTCTTCATTGTTGCCCAAATTTATGGAAGGACATTGCTCCCTGAGGTGCCATTTCCTTTCAGGTCTGTAACTGAACATGACTGATGGCGCCAGAGTAACAGTTGCTTATTACGGCGTTCACTGAGCTGTGATTGCTCCAATACTTTATGTTGGCAGATGTGTTTCCCTAGGAACAGCATCTCTGAGACAGAGGTCATTGATCAAACCCCCTCTGGCTGTTCCATTATGTGCAAATTATTGCTAAAAGCAGAGAGGCTGCGAGGGAGGTGGTATGTACTCATTGCAGATATTGGGGAGGGGAGTCCAAGGGAAAAAAAGGCAAGTGTAATGAAGCAGAACAAAATTCCACCTGAACTAGAACAATGTTTTTGTAATGTGAATTAATGGGGGAAAGGGGGAAATTAAGTAACCTGAGAGACCCACACTGAAAGAAGAGTTAGATTTTATCATACCGAGGTAACCTCTAAAATTGGGCTTGCTGACAGCAACCTCAGTGGCTGTCAAGGCACCAAGGGGGCATGTATGGAGGCTGTACAAGAGCACTGTTGTCCTAGCAGGGTAAGGATTAAGAAAGCTAAGTGGCCAATGCACAGCACTTTCTTTGGCCCATTTCTGGCCAAATATTTAGAAAATGTTGGATACATACAGGGGACATACACAGACACACCCCCTGTCCCCAGCTTGTCAGGGCAGGATAGAAATTATAATGAATTCATGGTACCACATTTTTCTGTGTAAAATGCACTCCTATGTATAATGTGCACCCACATTGTTGTCTCAAACTTTGAGGAAAATATTCCTTGAGAAAGTGTCTGGCTCTCAGCCAGGGGAGACTCACCTGGGGAGGGTGAACATTCCCTGGGGAAAGGTGCAGATCCAGCTGCCCTCCTGCAGCTGCCTCCTCTGTGCAGACTGCCCCTTCCCTCTCTCCAGGGAGCCCTTCCCTCTCTGCCTTTCTACTCCCTCTACGTTGTGGGGGGAGTAAGTAAGATGGCCTTCTGAGGCTGCTCACCCTGTGAACATCCAGGAAGGTTCCTTGGGCCTGCACTAGGGTCCTGGTCCCCTCCCTCGCAGCACACAGTCGCTGCTGACCTCGCCAGCCCTGCCACTGCCGTTTCCTTGATTGCAGCACTGGTGGAGGTCACTCCAGCCCACTCTACCACATCCAGGATCCTCCTGGACTGTAAGCCCGTGGGCCTGGTGGGCTCAGGCAGGAGGGCACGGTGGCCACAGGAGGCCTCCCTCCCGAGCCATATTATCTTTGTATAATGCCGATCCTTATTTTTCCCTCAAAATTTGAGCAAAAAAGTGTGCATGTGTAGTTCTGTAGGACAGCAAAATATGACAAAAGGGAAGCAGTTATACCTAGATCATCCTTTGCTCAGGCTCGATAGAGAGGGCTTCATTGCTCTCTGTTCATCTGCAGCAGTGGCTCTTCCCAGAAGATTTTCATTCCAGGAAAGACAAATGGGTCCCCTATGTGGGTGCCTCTGTTCTTTGCTCCAGTGACACTAGGGGATGGCTCAGGGAGAGTGCCTGGTCTATGCACTCAGGGCTGGGCCTTCCTAGCCCAGACCGCCACCCCATTTCTCACACGGACTTGCTTTCTAATGTTGAAAAGACTAATTTCTTTATTATTTCAATTCAGTTCTCCTTATCTTTAAATCTTCCCTTGTATTGAGCCAGATTCTTCCAGGGTATAAGTCAATTCCTTGATACTCATTAAAGGCTTCAGGAATAATGTATGCTAATTCTTGGGACACTGATATAACCTTTTGGGTGTTGCTGGAGTCCCTCTTAAATATTGTATGTACTTCAGGGTAACTTGATGTGACCTCTTCATAACCTCAAGGACAGAAGAAGGGGCGAACAGAAGCTCCTGAACTGACAAACATGATGGCTGCTGGAAGGCTAAGCAAGGCTTTATGTTTGTAAGTCTGGAGTGACTGCTAATGATCTCTGTTCGTGGTGGGCAGATTTGACACCTTTTTTCTCTGGTAGTCATTGTGGTTACAGTGATGATGGTAAATTGTTCTAACAAAAGAATTCTTTCCTAAAAGAGGAAGAAGCATTATATACATGTGAGGCTGGACAATTAAGTTTGCAAACTCATTCTAGAAAAAGTGCTATATCCTTTATTGCTGAATATTGCTATGGTCATCTTCAAAGTACTCCCCTTGGGAAGTTCTGCTTCAACAACAGTACCTGGTCCACCCTTCAAAGTACTGTTTCTTAGATGAGTTTGCAAACTTAATTGTCAACCTCATACAATGACAGCTCTGATAGCCATTCCAGAAAAGAGTTCCAAAATTGCCTTGAAGGACTATTGTTATTTGACTATAGTTGGTGGTCCTGGGTGACCTTATCTCCAGTGAAGATGATCCCATGACCTCTGTCAAGACAATTTTGTTGCACCATCTCCTGTGTGCAGTTTAAGATATAGAGAACAAAGAACATTTTTTGGCCCTTTAATACTGGCCTTAGGCAGGAATGCAGGTTTTAATTCCTAAAAAAGAGCCAGGGGGTTTAAAGATATAGTTCATAAAACAGTTTGCCCTATTTCAGGTCCTTACTTCTGAAATATATACACACATTCACTTATAAAGAATACATCTCAAAGATTTTGTTTAACTCATTAATTAAATGGGGGAACTAATAAGGTGTTAGGATCAATTCAAAGTAAAAGTCAAAGAATAGATGCATTTGTAGAGCAGAAATATTGACACGAATTTGCAAATGCATTCAGAACTTACTTGGGGGAAATTAAATTAATTTCACATCTGTAGACAATAACTCTCTGCATTGCTACTAGCTTCTAAAAGTTAAGCTTAATCTCTATGGAGTTATGAAGAGCCTAGTCAAAAAAAATGTCTGGATCCCCTGACATTCCATTGGAAAGATATCCAATCATGTTTTATCACATTTACAATTCTTTTAATTTGGAAATACTGGGTCAGATGACATACAACTCCATCACTGTACTCTCCCCGCCTGACCACCTGGAATGCTGGCTCTGAGCCACCTTCTGAGTGACCTCTATCCTCTCCTCCTCAACAAAACCTTCTGCTTCGGTCACTATCCAGAGATGCCTTCCTCTTTACAAACCATGTTTGTTTCCTCTGTGCCCTTATCAATGCTCCCACTCTAGCATGAGTTTCCTTCAGGTATAGTTTCTCCCATTGAAATTCTAATAATATTTTAAACACAAGCTCCTGATAATATTTCTTGCAAGAATCCATCACCAATCTCCTTTTTCCCCCTGAACTCCTAACTTATTTCCAATTTGTTGACTGTGTTGAACTTTACCTGAGTCCTGTGCTCCCAGAAAATAGCAATGGTTAAGATATTTCCCTACCCTTCTGTGTTCCAGGCAATAGCTTACTGCAAAGAACCACTCTTCCTCTGTATGACTTAGACAAGACTTGCAGATGACACCCTGGCTCCCCAAATTCCTATTATTGTTCTATCGATGATTAACTGAACTGTTTGTACCCACTGACCAGTCTGGACAAAATACTTACTAATGTGTCTTGACCAAACTTTGATTAGCCTCCTTTCTCTCTCCTAGACCCCTGAACTTTGGTTTACCCCTGAGTATGGAACTCAGAACAAACTCTACTTAACCGCTCTCCAGAAATTGATTATCCTTAGGGAAAAACATTCCCAGATCAACTGTTTGATAATGCCATTTGCTCGTGGCTGGTTCTATCTAGTCTTATTAATTCCCAGTTGTACAAAGAAAGCCTTTTCTTCCTAACCTTTGAGATTCTTGCATATCTTATTGTACAGAAACATTCTTTTTATTGCAATCTTTCCCCTACTGCCCTGTTGCAATAGTTCCCCTTTCCCTATTACAATCTTTCCATGTAAAGCCTCTATTCACCTAAGCCTCAATTTACTTTTATCTGATGTTCTTCTTTAGCACAAAACTCTCCCCTATAATTTTATTACTTATAGATTATCTTATCAGTGTTGAATTTACATCCATACTTTTTTTTTTAAAGAAGCTGTGGCAATATAAAATAAAGGATAAAATAAATTGTTGAATCAAGTAAAAAAATAAGGCAAGCAAAGTGATAAATTTATAGATACAGAACAAAATAAACACCTACTCTCCCCCCTCCTTTTCCCTCCCTTGGCCCTTTCCCCATATTTTTGTGCTGTAGTTGGGTTATAGCTTTCATATCAAAGCTATAAATTAGCTTCATAGTAGGGCTGAGTACATTGGATACTTTTTCTTCCATTCTTGAGATATTCTGCTAAGAAGAATATGTTCCAGCTCCATCTATGTAAACATGAAAGAGGTAGTCTCCATCTTTCTTTAAGGCTGCATAATATTCCATGGTTTACATGTACCACAATTTGCTAGTCCATTCGTGGGTCGATGGGCACTTGGGCTTCTTCCATGACTTAGCAATTATGAATTGGGCTACAATAAACATTCTGGTACAGATGTCTTTGTGTGGTTTTTGGTCTTCTGGGTATATACCTAGTAAACAAATTATAGGATCAAATGGCAGGTCTATTTTTAGATCTCTAAGTATTCTCTAAACATCCTTCCAAAAGGAATGTATTAGTGTGCATTTCCACCAGCAGTGTAGAAGTGTGCCCTTTTCTCCACATCCACGCCAACATCTCTGGTTTGGGGATTTTGTTATGTGTGCTACTCTTACTGGGGTTAGGTGATATCTCAAAGACGTTTTGATTTGCATTTCTCTGATGATTAAGGATGATGAGCTTTTTTTCATGTGTTTGTAGATTGTGTGTCTGTCTTCTTTAGAGAAGATTCTCTTCAAGTCCTTTGCCCACCCTGAGATGGGATCACTTGTTCTTTTCTTGCTAATATGTTTGAGTTCTCTGTGGATTCTGGTTATTAAACCTTTATTGGAGGTATAACCTGCAAATATTTAAATACAGGTATATGAATGTAAATAAAGAAATGTAAAGGCATACATAATTCATTAATATTTTAATGTTTAAAATGGATTTTTTTCCTAAAAATATTAGGCAGATAGTATAA
>CAUYPK010100987.1:0-22919 GCA_963574355.1 Loris lydekkerianus | reverse complement strand
GCCAGGGGGGACACATATTCTGCGCCCCCCACCAAATTATATGTTTGTTCTCTATAACACCCCCCCCCCCCAAAAAAAAAAAAAAAAAAAAAAAAAAAAAAAAAAAAAATCAAAAGTCACAATGTCTTGACTCTATTAGTGAAACAGCAAAGCTTGAGCAAGGAAAATTCTTATGAGGAGCATCACATACCACTTTTAAAAGACAAGAAATAACTTCTCTCAGTGTAATCTAGATGATTGATATCCAATTACTTCTTTTATTTTGGATAAGAGTTGTGGTTTCTCTTTAAGTAGTAAGCACATATAATTTCAAGAAAGTAGTTTTATAAGACATTTTATGTTTCTATGTCCCTTCCTGATTTTAACTTATACAGTTTATCTTTTGGGATGAAAGGACTGAGGACTTTTGGTACCATACCCTAGGAAAACTATCAGCAGTCTGTTGGGCCCATCTTTTATAGAAAAATAATAATAATAATAAAGGCCTTCATTTGGCAAATGCCAAGAAGTACCCATATGCCTCAAAAATGCAAGGTTTCCAAGGATTTACTGGGATATACTCAACATATAATCATATTCCACAAATTTTTCAGGCATTATAATACTGACAAAAGTAAGTCCTAAAAGTATTCCAGAATGCAGATTTGAGTTAGTTACTATTGTATTAGTTGGGATTTTACGATTGCTGTTATCAATTATGTAAAAATGGAAGACAAGTCTTCTTTCACCTTATTTTTCATAAACAAGGGCTTTCCAAACATTCTTTTAAAGGTGAGACTTGTAAGTGTCCACTTACTTCAGGCTGCTTCAGAAAATGCAAAAATGTCCATTAATACAAAAGCTTTTGCTCCCCTGCATGGGAAGTAAAGTGTAAAAATGACTACAGTTCTCTTACTAAGTAGACAAAGATTCTGGTATCCAAGATCTGTTGGGCCCCATGGGATTACCTGGACCTATGAACTACTGTCACAATATCGAGGGCATTGGAATATAGGGTGTCGATAAAGTTTGTGCAGTTTAAAATAATCGTATGCTTTAAATTGCACACGAACTTTGTGGACATCCTGTATTGTGGGTGTAGCATTCATAGGATAGATTCTGGGACCCCCAGCCCCCACTGCCTAAAGAAATGGAAGAACACAGAAAACAAGTAGCAACTAGAATTGTTTCAAAGTTGGTATGAGTTCCATATGTAACTGCTGGCCTGATTACGTAAATCAAAGGTGATTATGGCTGGCTCTTTACACTTCCATCTTTCAAATGACAATATTCAAAAAGTAAAACAACCATATGAAAAACCCAGGCTTTTGGCTTCCGAAGTAGAAGGGTTTGCGTGTGGGGGTCCTTTCCGGATTAGTACATGCTATTTTCCTTGGAACCCCCCTAGCTTGGTTTTCATCAAAGCCTCCTGAAAAGACCATTCACGTTGAAGGATACCACCTATCTGGACATGCAAATGGTTCACTTCAATCCATGGTTTAAGATACTACCACAACTCCCCACTGGCTTTCAAGGAAGTTCAACCATTTTAGCAAAACCTCGTGGAGCTTTGTAATCCCCCTGCTTCCTGCCTCTCCACCCTCACCCCATGCTCCATCACATTACTTAGTGCCCAAAAAGCAAAATAAAAGTAATAAAAATCCCTCACTTCCTCAGCTCGCTACAGCTCCTGCTCGTCCTCCTCACCTCATTACCTCTGTCCCCTTCATTTCCCCAACCTGTTAATTTCGGTCCCTTTTTTACAGATGACAAAGGGTATGTTGCTCTCAATTTCACCTTTCAGTCTAATCCGTTAACATTTGGAATTCTGCTCCTCCCTCCCCCTTCAGGACCTGGTAAGTGAGCAGTTTGTCTCATAAAACGTGTTCAGTAAACGTTGGTGAAAGAGTGACGAACACCCTCTAAGTTAGCTGTGCTTCAAATGCAACTCCGCCCACGCATGCGCGAAGGCAGAGCCGGGTACAAACTCCCGCGAGAACTCCAGTCCCAACCCGGCTCACGTTAACCCGGCGCCGCAGGTCGGGCCTTCCCCTGCGCCTTATCCTCTAGGGGAAGTAAAGAGTTCTATGGGGCGGCTCGAGCTTCCGCGCCCACCTGTGAAAGGTCAGAGCTGCCCATCTCGGAAACGCTGGCGGGAATCGAGCTCAGCTTGAGGAACTGAGCCCGGGGGTTCCGACCCAGCAGTCCCCGAGGGGAAGGCGCCCGCGCGGGAGCTGCGACGGGGCGGAGAACCCAAAGCCCGGCCCGGGGACCGCGGGACGCGCCGGGGCCGCATTACCTCTCCAGGGCCTGCAGGGTGTAGCTGATGAGCGGCCGCTCCAGGATGGGGCAGAACTGCTTCGGGGTGGGGACGCCCATCCTCTCCCCGCAGCCCCCTGCGGGTAACACGGCCGCCACAGATAGCAGGCTGCGCCCCGCCTCGGCCCCGGCCGCGCTCGGCGAGGAGGCCGGAGCTGCTTGTTGTGCGCTGAGCAGGCCGCTCAGGCAAGGCCCCGGCTCGGCGGGCCTGGAGCCGCCGGGTGGCCCAGGCTCCATGGCGGCGCGGCGGGTCCTGCTCGCCCCGGACAGAAGCGCCCCGTGCTGCCCCCGCCCTCGGCCGGGTCGCGGGGTGGCGGCGGACAAAAGGGGGGGGGGACGCAGGCGGAAGGCGCTGCCTGAGCCTCCCGGACCCGCTGCCGCCGGTCGGCAGAGGATGAGCCCGGCAGCTGCTGCAGCAACTGTGCTGCCGAAATCCCCTCGCCACGCGGCTGCGGGCTCTGCGCCGGGCCCAGCGCCCGCGGGAGGGCTGGCTTCCCCGGGGCAGACGGAGCGGTCGCCCCACGTGGAAGTGTCAGTACTCCTTACATACTCAAGGATCACATACAATTAACAGTTGTGCATACGCGAGAGAAGTTCAGACTCCGTCCGGTCCCTCCCTTCTTTAAGACATTTGGAAGAGATACGATTCAGGTCACTGGGTGGGACGAAGGGTTCACATACACCCGGATTATCTGAATTTAATTAAATTCCCAAGCCTTCCTCGTTCCACCTCCGGTAAAGATAGGTGGATTGGCAGATGTTGCCATGAAACATAAATAATCGAAACAGAGGTGCTTCCCAAACTTGTCTGCACACTGGAACCACCTGAGGAGCGCGTCCAGATACCTGAGATTGGGATTTACTTCTAGTGTGTGGCCTTGGCCTGGGCGTTTTTAAGTATGCTCAGATGATTCTAATGAACAGACACGTTTTGGAATCACAAAGCCAAAATAATACTAATAGTTACTGAACCATAGAAACACTTGTCATTTAATTCTCAGGCGAACCCAACTATTAACGTTTCCCTTTTACAAAGAAGTAGGGTTAGAACTTGAAGTAACGTGTGTAAGATTGCACGACTAATAGTAGAACAGCCATAAAGCCTTGTACGGAAGTATGACCAGAGTTGAAGAAGTCCAGGCCTGAAGCATATCTTGCCCTTATTTAGTGCCGTCCTTGGGGGGATGTTTACCAGGACAATATGGTAAATTATTTGGAGAGCCACAGCAATGCATTGGGTCCCTGGAATGTAAACTCCTTGAAAGCAGGGGCTTTGATTGGGGTGGGGGGGGTTGTATGGCCGACTTAATGTAATAGACGCTTAATGTTTACTGAATGAATAGTTGATTAAAGTATATAATTATCTGCAATTCCCAATTAATCTTACCAATGGTTAACATAAGATTCATAAACAATAACCTTAAACACTAAAAATGTTATCTAGTTATAATATCCCAATTCCCAGTATTTTTCCCATTTTCTCAGTTCAAAGAGTACAAAAATAAAAATATTCTGCTTTTTTTCTTTAGTCTTATTGAAAGTATTTTTTTACCTTGGTTACCTTTATCATAATTAACGTTTAGCACCTATACTAGTTGATATTTCTCAGACAACTGCCTTTTAGCTGGAAAGATCTTTAGGTGTCATAATATACTTCTTTGTTACTCATATTGCTAATGCTTTGAATTTGGGCTTGAGATCTCTGTCTTGAAAGTGGCTGTAGCCAAGAATAGGCATTCTTCAGGAGAGCTGAGGCTTTGGGAGAAAACAAAGGTTTGGGTGTGTAGACACCACACCAGATTAAGCAGCACAGCAAAATATGCGAGATAACAGAAGCATTTTAATAGTAAAAGATCTACAAAAGTGGGGCTCCCACACAGCCCAGCTGGAACTCCTTCCCAGAGACAGCAGGGTAACAACCAGTCAGTGCAAGGGAGGTAGAGAAATAGAGGACCTATGGGGCTGTGCCTTCATTAAGGCTACCAAGGCTTTCACTAGGAGGGCAGATTAGATCATTCCAAGAAAGCACTTGAAAAGGGGGAACTATTTACATCACTCTGGTATTGACCATTAGGATGAAAAACAAGTAGACTATGTCACAAAACATTACACAGGGGCCAGAAGTTTTAACTAGGCCACAGATGATGAGGTACAACCAGTTTTCAGACAACTTACCTCAATCCTAAAAATGGATGCCTAGGTAGCAGCCATATTAAACAAATTTATGACAATAGTTGGCTTTGTAGCACCAGTACCATACCTGCATCTGGCCTACACTATGCATTCTGTAAATATAAGTTGAGGACCTGGATGAATGGATGAATAGATGAGTACGTCTGTGACAGTAGAAAGGCAAACCAAATTATTGTTTTCATTAAAACTGGTCTTTAAGCCTGTTTTAATCTGAAGATGATGTTAAATCTCTTCTTCATTTAATATTGAGCAAGGAAAAACATAGTAATAAAGCTCTTACTATATTAATTGGTAAAGAATAATTTTATATAATTAAACCTGGTTGAATCTTTGCCAGAATCTTATTTTATTGATTTACTTTTGATCTTAGAGCAAATATTCTAACTTAGCTCTCCTTGCTATGAACCCTTAGATCTTAACTGTATATGAACAATGTCTAACAGATGAATTATATTAAAAAAAGAACAGACTGCAGTATTTATTCATATACACAGTATAAAGTAACATGTTTTTCTGTTGTATCTTTTTTAAGTAGATATAATTAATTCCATGTCATGCATAGCTTTGGTAAAGGATGTCATTTCTGTGGTACTTTATACCAAAGTAATGCAGCCACATTAAGAGACTATCTTCTCTGTATCAGGCATATTAAAGTACCTAGCCTGGATAGTTAGATCCTCCCGGACTCATTGGTAATAACCATCTGAGATATCAGTTGACAAGTTTAGAAAAAATAAAACCAACTGTTTCACCACACAAAGCATGGAAAGTGGAGAAGTTCTTGGAATGGTTTTTGGTCAGGGCTTCTATGGTAGATGGGATTATAGCTCCCCAAAGAGGTCCATGTCCTTATCCTGAAAATCAATGAATATGTTACTTTACAGTGCTAAAGACACATTGCAGATGTGATTAAGTTAAGGATCTTGAGCGGAGAGAATATCCCGGGTTTTCCAAGTGGGCTCTAAGTAATCACAGAGTCCTTATAAGATGGAGGCCAGAGTTAGAGAAGGGGATATAAAGATGGAAGCAGGGGCCAGAATGATGCAGAGCCAGAGCTAAAGCATAGAGACAACCACTAGAAGCCAGAAAAGGCCAGGAGAAACAGCCTATTCCCTTACAGCTTCCAGAAGAATGCCCAACCAACCCATTTTTAGACTTCTGATATCCAGAACTATAAGATAGTATGGATTGTTTTAAGCTACTAAGTGGATGGTAATTTGTTACAGAAGCAATAGGAAACTAATATACCTTCATATATAGGAGGAGCCTGAAATTCACATTCACACCTAGTTATACAATTAACCATGCAGTTATACATAGTTAAGAGTACACTGATGTGTTTAAAAAAAAGAAGGTACTATTTGCTCAACTTTACTTATGTCTAATTTCTAGACCCTCAGAGCACTATACTTAAAGTTTAATTCTATTTTGAATAACAAAATGATATACTGCATTGCTTTGCAATTGTTCAAAGCATAACTTCGTTAAGTATATGCTACAATTCTGTACCCTCACTTTGTTCCCTGGGCTAGAATGCCATGGACACAGCCTAGCTCACAGCAATCTCAAACTCCTGGGCTTAAGCTATCCTCCTGCCTCCACCTCCCAAGTAGCTAGGACTACAGCCATGTGCCACCATGCCCTACTAATTTTTCTGTCTTTAGTAGAGATTGGGCCTCGCTTTTGCTCAGGCTGGTCCTTGACCTCAAGTGATCCTCCCACCTTGGCCTCCCAGAATGCTAGTATTACAAATGTAAGCCACCATGCCCAGCACCTTTTTAAAAAAAAAAAAAAACAGACTATTTTTTTAAGAGTAGTTTTAGTTTTAGAGCAAAATTGACATGAAAGTACAGAAATTCCCACATACTTGTCTGTTCCACACATTCATAGACTCCCCCACAGTCAGTATCCCCCACAAGAGGACATTTCTTACAATAAACCACACTGACACATCAGTATCACTCACAGCCCATAATTCACATTAGGGTTCACTATTAGGGTTCACATGAAACTATCATTCCACGGATTTGGACAAATTTACAGTGACAATATCCACCATTATGGTATCATATAGAGTAATTTCACTGCCCTAACAATCCTCTGTGCTCTATGCTATTCGTGCCTTTCTTTCCCCAACCCCTGCTCCATCTGGCATCCACTGGACTTTTTACTGTCCCCATAGTTCGAATCAAACAGTATATACCCTTTGTGGATTTGTTTTTTACACTTAGTAATGAGCATTTAAGATTCCACCATGTCTTTCATGGCTTGACAGCTTATTTCTTTTTAGTGCTGAATAATATTCCATTGTTTGAATGTACCACTCTTTATCCATTCACACCTACTGAGGGACATTTTGGTTGCCTACAAGTTTGGGCAAATATGATTAAGTTGTGTGCATATTTTTATATATGCTAAAAGCTTTCAACTTGGGAGGAGAGGGGAAATAGCAAGGAGAAAGGTTGCTGGATTATATGGAAAGAGGATGTTTGGAAGACAGTTTCTCAAAAAACTATTCCCCCAAACAATGAATGAGAATTCCTGTTTCTCCACATCCTTGCCAGCAGTTGGTGTAAGTGTTCTGGATTTGGGCCATTCTAACAGGTGCATAATGGTATCTCACATTGTTTTAATTTGCATTACCCTGATGACATACGATGTTGAGAATTTTTTATTTGCCATGTGTGTTATCATATTTGGCACAATGTCTGTTATAGTGTTTGGTTGACTTTTTAATGAAGCTGTTTGTGTTTTATTGTTTTAAGAGGGTATATTTCGAATAACAATTCTTTATCTGGTATGTCTTTTGCAAGTATTTTCTTCAAGTCTGTGGCTTATCTTTTTCTTCTGGAGAGTGTCTTTTTTAGAGCAGAAATTTTTAATTTTAATGAAATCCAGCTTATCAATTCTTTCTTTCATGGATCATGCCTTTGAAATTGTTTATTTAAATTTATCACGAAACCCAAGGTAACCTAGATTTTTTTCCTATGTGATCTTTTAAGAATTCTGTTGTGCTGTGTTATTTTTGTAAAAGGCATAAGGTCTGTCTAAAAGATTCAGATTTTTGTATGTAAATGTGCAGTTATCTCATCAGTATTTGTTGAAAAGACTATCTTTACTAGACCAGCTGACTATATGTCATTTTATTCTGGGTTCTTTATAATGTTCCATTGATGTATTATATATTCTTTCACCAATACCACACTTTCCTGATTAATGTAACTTTAGAGTATGTCTCAAAGTTAAATAGGGTCTGTCTTCCAATTTCCTTCTTCTTCAATATTGTGTTGGCTATCCTGGGTCTTTTGCTTTCGCATAAAAACATTATAGTCAGTTTCTCAATATCCACAAAATAACTTGCTAGGAGTTTGATTGAATCTATAGATCAAACTACTGACATCTTAAACATATTGGGTCTTCCTATTGACAAACATGGAATGTCTTTATTTAGTTCTTTTGTCATGTCTTTCATCAGCATGTTTGGGTTTTCCTCATATGGATCTTGTAAATATTTTCATGGATTTATACCTAAGTATTTCATTTTGGAGCATTTAATATAAATAAATAATGTATTTTTAATTTCAAATCCCACTTGTTCATTGCTGGTATATAGAAAGCAATTGACTTTTTTTTTTTTTTAATTAACCTATACCCTACAACCCTGCTATAATTTCTTATTAATTCCAGCAGTTGTCTTTACTTTTTAATATACACAGAAGTGCATGTTAAATGGAAGTGCCTCTCATCTTTATTGTCTCTTTGTTTTTACATGATAACATATCCTCCTTGGAAGACTTATTTTGGATATTTTTTAAAAATATTGTTAGAGAATTTTAAGTATAGATGGGCTAATTTTTCTAGTTTCAATTTGAATATAATTAATACCGCTTGTCATTCCCCTCCTTCCCAACTACATTAATTGTTTCGATACCATTTCTAGAGGTTAGTTGGGACGTTTCTCACAAATGCTAATGCATAGTATAGTGGTTTACCCTTTACCTCTGTTGAACTCAAAGCCAGAGAAAATAAATTATTGTTTTACCATGAACCAGCCCGTCATTTCTGCCAGGCTATTCTTTGTAATTCCTATTTTGCCATTGTATATCTTATGTAAATTGTACAGTCTGTTAACCTCTGACCTTTAACTCATTTTTGTACACAAGAAGCGTGATGCTCAGAATTGAGGTCTTTCTGTGTAAACTAAACAGTACCACATAACAGCAAGATTATCTGTCATTTTCTCACTATATCTTACAAAGATAATGGTCAACTATCTTAATTGTCCACTTTGATTTTCCAGTATAGTTAAAAGAGAAAACAATAGTGAATATTTAGTTTTAAAATGAATTAATCATACTAAAGTTTAACTTTTCATAAGAAGTATGTGGAAACAATTGTTTATATATGTTTTTATATATTATATACAATAATTTGCATTTTATATTATATAATAATCTTAGAAAACATATTCTTGACACCTCCTGACAGAAATTTTGATTTAGTAGGTCTAGAGAAATTTGATTTTTAAAAGGCTTCCTTAGGTGATTCTGATATAGGTATGAATCAGACTTAAACTTTGAATTTAAAAACTGTAGTCCAATCTAGTTCATATTCAATGTGTTTAATTTTAGTACCTAAAAGAAAATGCAAGTAACACATTAAACATACCTTATAAAAATTGCATAAGAAATGTATTAAAACAGTGTTTTATTTCCTTGTTAATTAATAAGAAGGGAAACATAAGAGAAAAATATTTAAATACCAGAACAGAAAGATGGAAGAGAAACAGAAAATTGGATTATCCTGATATTTCTACAAACTTGTTGCTTAAAAACACATCACCTCTGAGGACCATCAATGGCAATATATATTTACCCATAGCTTAAATATAATTGAAATTTTTGCCTGGAACTCTGCTCTAATGAATCTAATATGTGCAATTCCATTGAAGATGCTATACAACTATTAATAAAATAGGGATTGACCCCTTATGTAAGAGGCAACATGACAGAGATGATATCTTTGAAAGACATGTTTAAGAAATGAATGACCAATCATTCATAAAGGTTGTGACCAGCCTTTATAATCTCTGAAAGGAAAGAACATATGGAATCATCAAAGAGCAACAGCTGGAAAAAAAGAAGATTTACTATTTCTGCAAGGAAAAATATTGGTGACAGCTAGTCATTTGACTCATTACTAAAACAAGCATTAAAGAAGAAAAAGCTAGGCTTTAAGAAGAAAATTGTCCCAGGGAAATCAATCATGTCTGTTATTTGAGGGATAAAAAAAAGAATATGGCCATTGTGCATTTGACTACAAGCACAACACCCACCACCCTGCCCAGCACAGAGTAAGTACAGGAGGTGAGCTGTCCAATATAGTCTGTGCACCACCATCGCTGATAATGCCTTACCCAGGAAGAGACACATCTTGATGTTAAACAGATTGAAAGGGTGGGGTAGGAGTGCAAGGAGCATGTGGAGAAAGGAGAGAGAGAAGACTGAGACAGGGATAATGTAGTCTCTTTGCATAAGGATATAAAAAAAACTTAATTTTTGAAAAAAGAGTATTTCATTGCTTTCTAGCATGGAGAATTTAATGGGCTAACTAAAAAGAAAAAGAAAAGGAAAGGAAAGAATGAATGAATATACAGAGTTTGGGCAGATGCTGTATAATCTAGTTAGGGAAGCAATAAACCACATTGCTTTGGACAAGGAACACTTGGGATGACAAAAAGACTGTTTTATGCAGAAATAAATTATGAAAAAGTGCAAAGAAAGAACTGAGGTCACTGTTGTTTATACTACATGTGAATAGAAATAAGTTCAATAGAAATTAAGTACTTCTATTGGTGACCAGGGCTAGCACTAATTGGCTTAAGACATAAATGAAACAATAAATGAAAGAATGTTAAACTTACCAATGTGTAAAGGAAAGTTTACACTTAGCCTTCAGAAAAATTAGAAGCTTGAAACTGTTCCCCAAAAGGAAAAATTTATTTTAAGTTTGCACTGACCCTTCTCACTTATTATGTCTTACCATCTCTTCTATCAATTATTCCTTAAAAGAATTTAAGACTTTGAAAAAACCTTAAACAGAAAAGAAGAAACTCCTTTTGTCAAATTTTTCTTAGCAATTATTCTCTCTTCATAAAAATTATGGTTATTAGCTGCTATGTTATGATAACAAAAACATACATAAAACTAACCAGCATTGGTCCTGGGCAAATTATCAGATTTCATTATGCTTGTCTCCTGGCCTATTGCCTTCCTGGCCCCTTTTGGATTTTCCTTACTACCTCCTGAATTGAGTGTCTCACTGTCAGCTCTGCTGAACAGGAATTCACCTGTGGCTTTCACCTATGGACTTAACCCTGCTAGTGCTGACCAGAAGAATCAGCTTCACTCAGTGAGTGCTACATCTTGAATTTGTCTCATTACCTAACAGAGTTGCCTTACTATTCATAGGGTGTACCAACCCCCTGGCAACCTTCTCAAACTTGACCCTACTGACCCAGGTCTTATGACTAATTCCTGCTTAGAATTCTACATCTCTCTGAAACGAGGTGAAACACAACTTAAGTCTGAGGGATAGGCTTGAGTCATCAGAGGGATGACCTCTGAATAATGACTAGAGAACTTCTCTGAATGGATTAATCACACAGAAACAGGATGCCACCAGTTAACTCTCTTTAATTTTCATTCCTGTGAATTCTGATGCCCGAGTCTCCCTGGGATGTTCAATAGCCTGGCCTATGTTTATTTTCCATCACACCAGCTAATGCCATTGAAATCTGTGCTTGCTCAAGTTATGACACTAAGACCCTCCTGCCCCCAGCTCTCAGGGAAAATCCAATCATCTTGCTTATCCTTAGAAACAAGTAGTAATCATTGAGAAATTTCCATTTTAGTAAATATCAGAACCATAATTGCTATGGTTTCAGTATGTCCCCAAAGTTTATGTGTTGGAAACTTAATTGCCCTTGTAACAGTATTAACAGGTGAGGCCTTTAAGAGGTGATTAGGTCATGAAGGCTCTGAATGAAAAGTGTCAGTGGGCTCCCAATAAAAAGCCCTCACTCCCTTTCTGTTACATACGCTTGCTCCTAGCTTCTGCCCATTTGTCATCATGCTCTTGGGCTTCATATCCTCCAGAACCATAAGCTTCCATTTTTTATGAACTACTCAGCCTGTGGTGCTCCATTATAGCAACAGAAAATGTACTAAGACAATGATCTAAAAGCCTTGACATTCTGACCCTGAAATTTTTTAAGGTCTGCAAATAATATCAAGAAGTCAAGAAATATACCTTACAGATGAGGTCAGTGAAAGACTAAACTTAAAAACAATCCACTCTTTATTTTTGAGGAAATGATCAAAGATAAGTGTTCTCAGAAATAGCTAAATCAGACTAAACTGTGGAGAACAAGAACTATATTTTACAACTTATTTCAATTGTCTATTGCTGTATAAAAGACCATTCTGAAAGTAGGCATCTTGTTAAAAAATAACACCATTGTTTTGGTTACAACTCCATGGATAAGGAATGTAAGCAGCACTCAAAGGAGAAAGCTCATCTTTCTTTCACCTTGATTTGGCTAGGTTAGCTCCACTGGAGCCAGAGGAGGATCAAAGTTGGACTTACTCATCGGTCAGGAGCCCTGGTGTTAGGGGTTGAATGGGCACCTCGGTTCTCTTCCACATGATCTTTTTCTCCATCAAGATATCCTGGACTTGTCTATATTGTGGATGGTTTCTAAAAGAGCAAAAGCAGATTCTGCCAAACCTCCTAAATTCTGTGCCCAAAACTAGTGCAGTGTCAAGTCTGTCTCATTGTATTGGTGAAAGGAAGTCATAAGACCAGTCTAAATTAACGAGGAAGGAACATACCTGTAAGTTATGATGAAAAGAATTGCATACATTTATAGGGAGCAAAAGTATTATTAATGGCCATTTTGCAGATGATCTTTTGCAGGCACTGTGATGTTTAAGTTCACGTGTCAACTTGACTAAACAACTGGATGCTTAGATAGCTGGTTAAACTTTATTTCTGAAGGTGTCTATGAGGGTATTTCTGGAAGAGGTTAGCATTTGAATAGATGAAATAAAGTAAAGTAGCTGGACCTACTTAATATCATGGGCATCAACCAATATGTTGAGGCCCTGAATGGAACAAAAAGGTGAATAAAAGTTGAGTTCCCTCTCTGCCTGACTACTTAAGCTATGTATTGACCTTCTCTAGCCGTGGGCCATTCTAATTCTCAGGATTTCAGACGCAAACTAGAATCTACACCATTGGTTCTCTGGCTGTCAGACTTTCAAACTATACCACTAGCTTTCCTAGGTCTCCAATTTGCCGTTGGCAGAACATGAATTTCTCAGCCTCTATAATCACCTGAGCCAATAGCTTATAATAAATACATCTTATTGCTCTCTCCAGAGAACCCTGACTAATGCACATATAGGCATCAACACCCATTTTGAGGATTCACATGTCTTTAGGTCACAGCAACATCTACTCAAGAAACTCTGTAGATTTCTAGCCATAAGCGGAGAAAGTATTCAATGAGTTAATTTTTGGCCTTCTTCTCAAGAGCAAAAGATCAAAAAATTCAGAGTGGTCTGTCTGTATGGCCCTGTCTTCTCTTGCGAATTATTTATTTCTCTAGATTATTTGCTTTATTATTCACTTTAAGCCGCTAATAACTGTCCCAAACCCTCTTCTTTCCCATCATAAACACCAAAACTGGGCTTGAAATATTAGCAAAGAGAGTTGATGCTTAAAAAGTTGTTTCTGTGACCAAAAACCCTACTGTTAAATATCCCAAGTGATACACCAAGAACTGATTTCCAAGATGTGACAAATTTTTGATCTCACTTTTAACTGAAACTCTCCTCAGAACCATATTGCATGGATTAGCAGTTTATTAAATGGTTGCAATGACAGTTTCTATATATTTGAAATTTTTTCCATTTTTAAATTTCAGTCATACATGTTAAATTTAACTTAGAGCTAAAATTATTTCACACAATGGTCTTAATTTAAAATTCAAATTAATTAAGCTACAAATACGGAATGAGAATATTTGCAATAACAGATGACAGACACTACTAATTCCTTTGAAAGTCTACAAACAATTGGGAAGGTGGGTTTTATTACCATAAAGCAAAAAAATAAAATAGTAAGCTCTGAGTATTACAGTTTGTTGTGGCCACTTATCTTTAAAAAGAAAAACGTCTACAAAATAAGAACATTTTTCTCCACCTACAGTTATATACTGAGCCAACCAGGAATTTCTGAACATTAAACGTACATTACACTGGAAAGGGTGCCAAGGGATTTGATATCTACAAGGGATGTACAAAGTTGCTTCAAGAGAAGCTACCTGGTTATTAGTTTTTGATAAATAACCCAGTAGTTATTTATCAAATAACAATAGGGAGCAAAACAATGTATTTCACCTAATTCCTTTCATATGGACATAGAGTTCCATCTCAACAAACTTGTTTATCTGACTTAAACTTCTCATTTGAAATCATGGCTGGTACATTTGAACTGTGAATTACTTCTTTATATCTTAGAACTGGAACTGGATTAAGACTCTTGTCTTACAGGAGCGTCCTCCTCAGTTACTAATCCTCTGAAGAATATGCGTAAATGTGTGTCTGGTCCTTGAATAAAGTATAACAGATGGGGACTATCAGATGGAATGGGGAAGGGGCTCATTTTGACTTGTGCCATTGCCTGGTGAATTCCAACTTGTGATTCCACCACTGGTGGAAGCAATGAAAGAAGCAACTAAGGGAAAAGCAGCTTTACAATGACAAGGTAGAGATTTTGCATGAAAAAGCGGGCTAGGTTCCTCTTGGCACATAACCTGCCTTTATCGTACTTAACCAGGATATATATATATATATATATATATCAAAATCACCAGTACAGTTTTTACAGATGCAGATGTTCAATCAGAATTGGAGGCAGGAACTTGGAAATGCTTAATCTGACGAACACCTCTATTGATAGTCGCCATGCAGATTATGTACACAAAGATGGAAAACCATGGCTAGTTTAGCAATTGTAATTGATCAGGGTGAACAGAGGGCAGTGCGATATGATGGGTTGAGTACTAAATTAGGTACATTTTACTCTATGGTCACGTTTAGACTTACTGGATAACTGTATATATATGTTGTACATTAGACTGTGATATATCAGTAATTCTTTCAGTTCACAACTGATTTGTGATACAAAGTTTACCTCCTGTTTGCAGATGTGAAACCTGAAATTAGTGACTTGGCCAAGGGAGTGATGAGCTGTGATCTCAGGTCTTTCTAATCTATACTTGCATCTGAAGGGTAAAACAATGTTTCCAATTTTCTTTCAGTATTTTTATAGTGAGATTCATTTTCTTAATGCCTCTATTAACAAAATATTACAATAAAGTATTCCCCCGTGAACAGTGGGCGATTATCTCCTAGAGCAAAGTTTCCTGGATGAAATGAGATGGGGTAAGTGAAGAAGGCATTGCAAACTATAATATTCTATAGAAAGCAAGATTTATTTTTATCTTGAATGATGGCTCTTACATCTTCACCCTATAAAATAAAATAATTTTTTTTCTGAAAACCTTTCTATGTCTTCATTTTATTACCTAACTTCAACATTTTGTATAGTTCAAAATATTTATTTCAAATATCATCTCAAAACTTTTCTGACAGAAAATACCACAGTTTTTCTTGAATGGAAGTACAATATAAATAAATTCAAATTGAGCTTTCTATTTATGGCAAAATATTCCCCCAAACTGTATAGTGACTCAATTTTTAATCAAAATTGTTAATGAACTTTGAAAAAGCTCTTTTAAAGTTTTAAATGTGTTCAAAGGTGTCACAGTACATACAGCACAGAAACATAGTTACCCCTTATGAAAACCATATTTTCATTTCCCCAATAATTTGTCCTGACTTAATTCTCAGGAGGCAAGGCCACCATGTTGCACAATTTTAGGAGTCATCATGCCCCGAAAATATAATGTAAATTTTGCCTTCTGAAGTTGGGTAATAACTGGTACAAATGGAAATTTTCATTTATTATTCTGTTGCTTCTTGTTAACTAATTTTAGAAGACTGGAGGTGGGGAAAAACATGGTTTAGATTCTTCAAAGGTAGGATGAATTAAAATTTTCTCTTTTTTTCTGGCAAAAAATTATTCATTGAGCTAACATCTAAAAAACTGAATTTCAATATTACCATAAATTTGAAGTGGTAACTTTGTTTTGTGACAGAGCCTATATAAATTATAAGTGACTAATTAAAATGGACCTCACCCAAAGAGATTGTTATGGAAGGAAAAGTGATCTGTTCTTAATGAATGGAAACCAAAAATTTTCATAGAGTGGTGCAGTTATTTCAATAGCACAAATTATATTAATAGCTAAAGGGGAATTGAAATAAAATGTTTCTAAGTTTCAAAGACTCTCCCTTTTTAATTGAGTTTTATGTGATTTTTACATGAATGACATAAAATCTAAAGTATCTCTACTTTTATGTGCTTGTGAAGCAGACATTCATTTGTCAAAATTATCTTGCTTATAATCATTATCCTTGAAGTTTTTTGACTGATTTAATTCAAGCTGAAAAGTGTAATCGAGAAACAAACTAGTAGGAGTGAGTATGACAATCTAGCATCTCCTTAGTGTTTGATGGAGACGTTCATGCTTGGAGTCAAAGGTCAGATTTTTCTGGATTGCTAATTATTTACCCATAGCTCACAGATACCCAGAACTCAATGCAAGTACCACCTCCACTGTACCACCTACCCACATTGAGTGCCCCTCTTTTAATACTTGTTTAGAATTCGTTTCCTATTACAACAATGCTCTTCAAAGAAAGATACATATACCCTCAAAAATATGCAAGATAATCTATTATGCTACAAAAAATAAGTAGTAAAGCTTCTAATCATTGTTTGATTTTCATTGCATCCTTTTAAAATTTTAATTTTTGTAAGTTTTGTAGTCTCATGGTACAGTAGCACATAAATACCATTTAAACTTTAAAAAATATGACTGGTGTATGCTCAAATTTTTTTACAGATAAAAATGCATGTCCAAATACTTAAACAGGTATGTCCAACCTGTAGCTCACGGGCCACATGCTGATTTTGTGAAAACTTTTTTTGCTTACCTGTGGTGTTGGAAATCATAAAACACATACACAGACCCTTGTTTTTCTCATCATCTTTTGTTAGTGTTTGTGTATTTAATGTGTGGTGCAAGATAACGCTTATTCTTCCAAGGTATGCAGAGAAAAAAATTTTGGACACCTTCAGTTAGAGCTAATGTCTTGTAGTTCTATATTCGTTTAGCATTTAGATAATAATTGATCCTTCCTGAGCCCCTACTATCTTTATGATCTTATAGGAGTTATTAAATTTCTCAAAGCCTGTTTCCTCATCTGCAAAATATAATTAATAATCTTACATTACATAGGATGTAGTCATGATTGTATTATTTTTGTGAGAAGGGTTTTATAAGAGATGAAGTGCTATTCAAATGTGTGTGGACAACTTGAGATAAGACAATAACTCATTTTTAGATATTAGTACATTTCCCAGTAGCCAGCAAATAAAAGATGTTCATAAATGTGTGAATAAATGAATGAATGAAGATCAGCCTGTATATTGTTAACATTCTTATGGGAAAAAGCAAGATGTGGTGAAAAGCAATTACCCAATGTACTCAATACTAATATGAAAACAGTAGGTGATCTGATGAATGCACACATAGGAGAAAATCTCATTTCAATTCAAATTGAGGGAGGAGGGGGGAGTCGGGGTGCTTTCACTGAATGGGCATGAGGTGAGAGTGTTTGGCACACCTTTTGTGTGTGGGACATAACACAAGAGAGACTTTACCTAATAAAATCAAACATTTTGACCCGATTGTTTGTACCCTCACATTAACCTGAAATAAATATACTTTAAAAAAAAAAAAAAGGCCATGTAGAGTGACTCATGTCTGTAATCCCAGCGTTTAGAAGGCCTAGGTAGGTGGATCATCTGAGCGCACAGGTTCAAGACCAGCCTGAGCCAGAACTAGACCTTGTCTCTAAAAATACCCTAGTTTTGTCGCTGGCACCTGTAGTACCAGCTACTTGGGAAGCTGAGGCAAGAGAATCATTTAAGCCCAGGAGTTTGAGGTTTCTGTGAGCTATGACACCATGGCACTCTACCAAGGGTGACAAGGTGAGACTCTGTCTCAAAAAAAAAAAAAAAAAAAAACAGGAAGAAAAACATAAATGGTTGCAAGTAGAACCCAAGTCATCTTGTGCCATCTCTGATGCCATGATCTTTGAAAAAGCCATTCATTTTGCCGAGCTCAGTTTCTTCTATATGGGATGGCCGTAAAGTTCATGTACAACAAACTTTAAATTGCACATGAACTTTTGGCCACCGTGTAGATGAGGCATAATAACTTCTTTTTTTCTTTTTATCCTACTTCATAGGGTTATTTTCAGAATAAAATAAATATATGAATTATATATATGAAAATATGTCATAAACTCCTAGACAACTCTCTGCTAGCATTGGTTATTTCTTGTGATTTTATCAAATTCTCCTGCTAAATTGCGTTTAATTAGAAGAGAATGTCCCTCTCTACCTTATGCTTTTATCATATTTTCTTCGGTGTCTAATACAATGCTTTATATATAAGGAGTTTTTCTTAAGGATAAAAAAAAAAGCTCATTATGGAATGATGACCTGTTTCCAAGGCTACCTTCCTTTTCACCAAAAAGATGGTAGCATTTAAGAGATTCCTGCCAGTACCAACTTGTGTGCCCTCAAGCACTTTTTATCAGTAAAAAGGCAGAGCATGATCTCAAGAGGAAGCTTGATTTATACCTGTCTAGGCGATCAACCTGCCACCCACAGAAGTGTTGGAAGTTTGGCAGTTAATCAGCCAAAGCAATTTTTGTGATTTATTCTTTATTGTTGATCCTTTGAATTTGTCCCCTAATGATTCTCCTCAGTCATTTTGTCCCATAATTAAAAACTCTGCAGACAGGAACTTTGTCTGTATCCCCACATCTCCAGTGACAGAAGAGTGCCTGGTATATTTTAAACCCTCAAATAAATACTTATTGGATGAAAGAAATAACTCATGAAAATTAAGGATAGGTGTACTCATTCAAAACTTGAGAGATTTATCCAACCATTAATTTTATTTAATTCAGCAAAAGTTTACCCCAATTTTCTTCTTTATAGAAAAGAATGAAAAAATTAAAGTTTGTGTTGAATTCTTTTCTGGCGTTTTAAGCTCCTTCCTTCAGATTATAGTGCACTTTCTCTCCTGTATTTATGTGTATGCACAATTGTTTCAAAGGTATATAAATAATTGCCATCTTTTGATTAAAACCCAGTCTTATTAAACTACTGTTTTTCTGAAGACTATAATTTTACATTGAGAAAAAAAAATTACTGTGTATTTGAACATATTTATTCTCAAAGATATGCTTTTCTTTGAACTAATCACATTTTTTTCTAAATATAATACCCAAGAAAGTATTTGACACCCAAACTAGAAAGGTTGTATAATTAATTTTAAAACTTAACTATTCGAGGTACCCTTATATTTGCTTTCAGAAATTAAATCATGAATTTAAAGATTAGAAAAATAATCACATTTTATATATTATATAAATTTTCTTTTCATTAAGACTCAAATTTTAGATGCATTTTTTTCTGATTTCCCTCAGTAACACATCTCTGAAGCAATCAATGAATATTATCTTGACAAGGCTTATAGAGTAAGAATACCAAGAGGCCAGAGTTGTATCCAGTTGCTCAATGAATGGAATAGGTTCCCTTCTGTTTTCCCACCTTGCCTGCCTCCTGCTGTTCAATTAATGAAAAGTGAAATGACCAAAAGGGAAAGAGTAAGTAATGATAAGATTAGTTCTCACTAGATAAAGAGAATTAGAAAATAAGTTCTTAGATACTCAAAAATTGATACACAATAGCTCTTTTGACAAGAGACTTCAAATTGCTATCCCCTCACCAGACTGGAGAGTTCAATTTGTCAAGATCGGTTGAACATCGTGCATATGATGTATCCTGACACCCAGCAACATGTGGGGGTCTAATGATCAAGCCCAGAAATTTAGGGACACACAATTGCACTTCTTGGGGGCTAGGCTATTGCACATTGGTATCATTTTTTAAACATATTTTTGTGCTTCTAAAAATTGTTTATAATTATAAAAAATGAAAATTTTTGTTCACTAATTAATTATAGGAAAAAGTGATAATAAAGACTTAATTATTGATGTATTATAAGCCCTGGAACCTCAGGGATATTTCGCAAGCAGACTAGTTCAGTTCAACCCCCTTTTGGATGTTTGACTAACTTGGCCTGCAGTAGAACTTGGAATTCAACCTATTAATATTCATTTACTACAACGATGCAGTGGGAATCCTTTTTAAAGTGACAGATTCTACTGTCATTATTAAATATATCCATAAGATTCCCCAGAGGCCTAAGACTATAGCTACAAAAAATTCTTTTGATGTTTGAAAAAAGACATGCAATATTTGGATCTCAGTTCTCAAAAATTAATTGTTAATGATATAGGTCTAATGAAGTCAAAATATCCACTTTCCAGATGTTCTTAATATCACTCATCTTCATTATGTGTCCTCAAATGCCAACAGTTAGTACCTCCTTTGGGACAGACAAGATAAAAAAAGAAAACAGACACTAGCAGAATTGCTTAGTGCAAGCAGAAACATAGTGGGCAGAACAATTACAGTTCTTAAAACAAAAGTATGCAAGGAACACTACATAATTGTGGATTACTGAAAAAATCGTGATGATCAACTGAGTAGTCTACACGTTATTCAGTACAGTTGGGCACTTCCTTTTGGAAACGTACCCTCAGTAACAGAAGGCAAATACCAGCTTTGAAATGCCAAATGTTCATATATTGGCTATGATTGTCTAACAAGAAATCGTATTTTTCCAATGTATTTTGCCCGTGGTAGACATTTGGTTAATTTTTGCTCTGTTTTTCCTTCATTGTACTTACTTCCTTTAATGTATATTCTTACTTGCTTATCTCTCTTACTATAAGTGGCAAGATATACATGGTCAATTTTTTTATTTTCTCATACATATACATGTGTTTATTTGGTTTCCACTTTTTGCCTTCACAAAAGTAAAAACTCTTAAAATTTAATAAAAATAACAATGTTTAAGGTAAGAATTAGAAACAAAAACCTCGTAAAAAAGAATGAAGATAAATACATTTGATAAAGAGATCAGACGATCCCTGCAATGTAATATTGAGTAATAATAATAGTAATAATGCAAAAAAAAGTAACATTCACATTGTCAGATAAAAGTATGTCTATCATAGAATGCTTTGACTCTGAGGTTCAGTATGGAAAAAAGTTAACTTTGTTTTTTATACATGGTCATTTTTATAGGGAGGGAGATACTTTTTAATTGAATTATATTATTCACAAAGGAAAGTATACATATCATTAGTGCAGATGCAGCTATTTCTATAAGTTGAACACATTTATATAATCAGAGTTCAAATTAAGAAATAGAAAACTACTATCACCCCAGAAGACTTCTGGTGCTAACTTCTTAGACGCTATACTCCAAAAATTAGCACTTTCTGATTTCTAACATCTAAGAATACTTTTGCCTGTTCTTAGGCTTTTTATAATGAAATCAAGTTACACACCCTAATCTTAAGAAACTATTTGTAAGATGTATAAATAGACATGAAATACTATAAGGAAATGAGATACGTACTATTCTGTGTCTGGTTTCTTTTGCTCAACATAACACTTATGAAATTGATATCATTGGTATCACTGTAGATCATTCATTCTTATTGCTCTATGACATTACTGTGTATGGATATTCCACATTTATTTATTCATTCTATTACTGATGTGCATTTAGGTTTCTATTTAGAATCATTACAAATAATGCTATAAATATATGTTTATGTAAAGTATATGTCTTTTGGTGAGCATACGTACACATCTCTGTAGTGTGTATACCCAGCAGAGACATTGTCATGTCATAGAGTATGCATATTGTCAGTTTCAAAAGAAATACAAGTTTTCCAAGGTAATAAAATAAATTTCCCCTTTACCACTTTGTTCACCATTGTATTTCCTGTACCCATCACAGTTCTTAGTATCTATTAGGCCCTCAAGAACCCTTGGATGAATAAATTCAGCTGATCTATGTTAGCAATTTCTAAGTGACAACTGGCATTTCATTGATCTTTTTAAGTAGCAAGATTTATAATCCATTTCATAGTTTTGCTAAAAGATATCCCTATATAACTAGTCCTTGGGAAAAAAATAAGACCTCTTCAGTAAATGCTATTCTTTAGCATAAATAGCTGACTCTTACTGGAATAAATAGCATTCATTTGATAACTCAGAATACAGATATGTCAACACAGGAAGGCATTTTAGCCTCAACTCTCCTACCTCTTCATTGCACAACTGTGGACACAGAGATACAAAGAAATCAAGTTACACACCCTAGTCTTAAGAAACTATTCTTGGGATATACGAATAGACATGAAATATAAGAAGAAATGAGGTATCAAGTCATAAAAAGATAAAGAGGGAATTTAAATGTGCATTACTCAGGGAAAGAAGTCGATCTAAAAAGGCTACATACTTTATCATTTCAACTATGTGATATACTGAAAAGACAAAAATAGAGACAAAAGAAAAAGCTCAGTGGTTGGTAGGAGTCAGATGGGATGGAGAAATGAATAGGCAGAGCACAGTTTTTAGGGCAGTAAACAATTCAGTATGACACTACCATGCTGGATATAGCACTATACATTTGTCAAAATCAATAGAACATAGGTAGTATAACACCAGGAGTGAACTCTAATGTAAACTATGGACTGTAGTGGCGATTTATCAATGTAAGCTCATTTATTGTAACAAATGTACCACTTTGGTGCAGAACGTTGTTTTTAATTTTTTTTTTGTTTTCTTCATATGATTAGTTTTTTTTAAGAAACAATTCTCATGGTGTTGCCCAGGCTGGCCTCACACTCCCAGACTCAAGGGATCTTCCTGCTTCAGCCTTTCGAGTAGCTGAGACTACAGCACATCCCATTGTGCCTGGCATCTGCCTAATTTTTTTTTTTTAATTAAATCATAGCTGTGTACATTGATATGATCATAGGGGCATCATACACTAGCTTCATAGACTGTTCGACACATTTTCATCACAATGGTTAACATAGCCTTCCTGGCATTTTCTTAGTTACTGTGCCAAGACATTTACATTCCACATTTACTAAGTTTCGCATATACCCTTGTAAGATGCACTGCAGGTGAAATCCCACCAATACCCCTCCCTCCCCCCTCCTCCT
>CAUYPK010100984.1:0-23407 GCA_963574355.1 Loris lydekkerianus | reverse complement strand
TATAATTTGCCTTTAGTAAAGAGAGAAATTGGAGAGAGAAAAATAGTTTAAAAGGAGGAAAAAGAGGCTGTGGTCCACTTGTATTTAGATCCCAGCCTTGTCTGTACTCATAAAATGAGACGTAACTGTTTTACTAAATTGATCTGTTGAACGGGACGAAGAGACTGGCCAAAGAGTATAGAATTATACATAGTAGTTATATTTACTCTGATGCCTTAAGACTCAACAAAGGTCTCCTGTTGGCTACACTGGAAAACTTGTGCAGTATTAAATGTTATCTAAAATTTCCCTGTAAATGGTGTAACTGTAAACACTGCATTCTACTCTGCTGAATCTTCTGCCAGCAGAAGCCAAGTGGCCCACTTGTCTGAACTTAAAAGAGGCCTTTTTCAGTATAAGGCTGGCTCTGGGAAGCCAGAGGCTGTTTGCTTTCCAGTGAGAGAGACCAGACATGGAAACAGTACACATGGACCAGGTTGCCACAGGGGTTCAAAACACCCACAATTTTCGGAGGACTGGCTTATGACCTCCAGAAATTCCCAGCTGAAAAATTAGAATGTGTGTTGTTCCAATATGTTGACGACCCCCTTTCAGGACACTCTACCCAGGAGGGCTGTGCCCAAAGCATGGACTATCTTTTATGACATCTAGAGGTATGTGGCTATAAAGTATCCAAACAGAAGGCCCAGATTTGCCAGCAGCAAGTACGTTATGTAAGATTTACTGTCCAGCAGGGGTAGAGGTATCTAGGCACAAATGGAGGCAGGTCATTAATTGCCTCCTCAGCCCCACGAGCCAAAAGCAGGTTTGGAAATTCTTAGGCCCAGTCGGCTTCTGTTGTCTTTGAATCCCCAACTTTGCCATCTTAGCTAAGCCCTTGTATGAGGCAACTTAGGAAGAGAAGGAAGAGCCCTTGGAGTGGGGAGGAGAACAGGAACATACCTTCTCCCAGCTAAAGATGAGCCTGATGGCTGCACCTGCATTGGGACTACCAGACTTGGCCAAGCCCTTTGCTCTTTATCTTTCAGAGAGAGATAAAATGGCTGTGAGTGTAATAACTCAGCTGATTGGGTCCTGGCCAAGACCTGTAGCTACCTCTCTAAGCAGTTGGATGGAGTGGCAAAAGGATGGCCACCCTGCTTATGGGCTCTAGCCGCTACTGCTCTCCTTGTGCAAGAAGCTGAAAAGTTGACTCTAGGGCAGGATCTCAGAGTGAAAGTACCCCACTCTTTGGTCAATTTAATGGACACTATGGGACGTTTTTGGCTTGCTAATGCAACACTCTAAACCAAGCCATGCTCCTTCCAGTCAGTGAAAGAGAGACTGAGCTGACTGTACGGAAGTTATAGATAATGTGTACTCTGGCAGACCTGACTTGTGTGACCAGCACTGGGCAGATGCAGACTGGGACTTGTATGTAGATGGAAGCAGTTGCATGACGGCTCAAGATGAGTGGTGGGCTGGGTATGCAGTGGTTACCTTAACAGAGACTGTAGAGGCTAAACTCCTACCCCAAGGAACATTGGCTCAGAAGGCTGAGTTAATTGCCTTGACTGGAGCCTTAGAACTAAGTCAAGGGAAAAATTTGAATGCTTTTCTGACTCTCCAAGTACACAGGGCAAGAAGAAGGGACTATTAAATTCTGGAAAAAAGAACATTAATTATAAGCAGGAGATACTTAACTTACTAGAGGCTTTTCTGACTCTCCAAGTACACAGGGCAAGAAGAAGGGACTATTAAATTCTGGAAAAAAGAACATGAAATATCAGCAGGAGATACTTAACTTACTAGAGGCAGTATGAAAACTATGGAAGATAGCAGTGATGCACTGTTGTGGACATCAAGGAAATGCTTCCACCATCACTAAAGGGAACACTGGGGTTGATACTGAGGCAAAAAGGGCTGCCTCCCAACCGTACCAGGTGCTGCAAGTGGCTCCCCTCATCCCATGGATCCTGGAGCTCACCCCTGTCTACTCCCAGGAAGAGAAGGAATGGTTGGCAGTGGAAGGGAGCCAGGAAGCAGAGGGAGGATGTATAAAGATGCCAAACAGATGAGTAGCATTCCACCAGATTCTAGGAACCACCATGGTGACAGAAGTATTTGATAAAGTTGCTGGGCCAGTACTTCTACATCTCCCACCTGGCAGCCCTGGCCACAACTGTCAGTCTACAGTGTATCATCTGCAGCCAGTTCAATGTGGCATGCCAAGAACCAGCGGTACCCCCAGGAATCCAGTCATATGGAGCAATGCCCTTTGAGGACTTCCAGGTAGACTTTACTGAAATGTCCAGTTTTAGAGGGAACAAGTACTGGCTGGTGATGGTCTATCAGACTTGGAATAGGTAAAAGCCTTTCTCATTGGGATAAAAAGGACTCCTAAAGTAGTAAAGTATTGCCCAGAGAAATCGTCCCATGGTTTAAGTTACCACTCTGTTTTAAATTTGACAATGGACTAGCCTTCATAAAAAAATTAGTGCAAATAATAAGCTAAAGCTTTGAATAATTTATAGCCCTCAAAGCTTAGACAGGGTAAAGTACATAAATAGGACCATAAGAGCAGAAATTGGTAAACTCTTCCAGGAAGCAAAGCTTAACTGGATGCAGGCCTTGCCATTGGTGTTTTTCAAAGAGACCTCTGTCAATTCTCTGCAATTTAGCAGGAACTCCTAAAGAACTAGAAAATACTGAACTGAATAGACAAAAACCCTAGAAAGAGTAGCAAGGAAAATATTTACTGGAGTAATTGTGTTCTGTTTAGTCTTTTTGTGTCTATATATCTTCTCTTTTCTTTCTGGAATATCAAGGGGAACAAGTCAAGGTCTGGAATCAGAACTTGTCCCCCTGAAACCAAAGTAGAAATAACTTTACACCATCATGCTGACCACATGCACAGCAGTGAAGGTGAAAGAAATACTCACCTGGAGTCATCATATCTGGCTGACTAGGGCTTCACTGCCCCTTGGAAAGTAAAGGTAACTTTTAAAACAATCAATATGCCCTGCTCCAGCCACATACTGGGAGTTGGCTGGTCCACTCACGGCTGAAGCTTGAGGAAACTCCTCAAGAGACTTTTTGGACTTTGAACTTTGGGAAAGGGGGGGGAAATGTCACAGAGAAAAGTAAAAACTCATATGTATATTAGCCCACCACCATGGTACTATTATGGTCTGAGTAAAGAACCCAAGAAGAGTCACAGTTCCTAAAACTTCAGTGCTGAAAAGTAATTAATATTGGCACCTGCAGTAACAAGCTGATATTGAGACCCCAAGTTAAAATGTATTGGAATCTCAAAAGGGGGGAATGAGAGAGGATAGCCGAGAAGGGTGAGGTCTAGAAGAACAGGTCTTCTCACGGTGACTGCAGGGTCTTCTCCACAGTGACTCAGCTCTTGGGAATTTGTAAACTTAATTTCCTGAAACTTGAAAATTTCCAAGTTCTGTGAAATCCTGTAGTTCTGTAGGGGCAGAAATAGCATCTCCCACTTGATTCAAACTGGCCAATGAGAAAGGTACCTGTGGGGTGCAACTTTTTGACCATCAATAAAAAGAGAAAGACCAAGGCAGCCGGGGAGCACAGCCGTTTGGAATTCTTCTATGCCATCAGCTCCCAGCTGGTGAATAAAGCCCTTCCTCTTATAATCATAGTGTTTGGGTGCTCTTTCTCCCCATTGGGCCTTGTCTTCCTACAACAGAGAGACCCCTTTTGTGGCCTTGGGCATATCTCCATACTGTGGCCTCTCTACCTCTTAGAGTCATTTTGTAGAGCAAACATCAGTTCAGTTTTTGAAAACCTTTCTTAAGTGCTTTTTTTTTCTTGGCATCCCCCTCTTGTAATTTTGTTCCTCTTATTATGGACAAGACATCCCCTAGAATCATCTGCCCCTGTCTCTCCCTAGTCCTACCGAACAGGACAAACACAACTTTAAGACACAATTGACATTTGTAGAATATTTATTCTATATCAATTATGATTAGAAAGCATGACAAATATTTCAAGACATTGTAATATTCTTCACATATATCTAATTTCTCTATGAATTGTTATGTACTGAAATGTGTGAATGCTGCTTATAGGATTGGACACTGTCTTCACATTTCTGGTGTTTTCTCTGTCATACATTTTTCATATATAGAATGGTTTGAGCAGAAATTCAACACATTTATAAAGTTTTTCTTCAACATAAATTCTACTGTGTACAGAAAACTGACTACTGGCATAAAACTTCACCACACCTTCATATTGTGATGATTTTTCTCTGGCATGATTTCATTTATGTTTACTAAGGGCCAAGAACCAGTTACAACCTTTGCCATATTATTCTCATTTGTAAGACTTCTCTCCAATATAAATTTTCTTATGTGCACTAAGGTTTGAGCTCTGGTTAAGAGCATCGCCACACGGTTAACATTTGTAGGATTTCTCTCTAATGTCAATTCTTATATGCTTAGTAAGTTATGAACACTAAGTAAAGGTATTGTTGCATTCTTCATTTTTTTAGTGTTTCTCTGTTGTATGATTTTTTTTTATGTACAGGCTCATTTGAACCTTAGTTAAAGGGTTTGCCACACTAGTCATATTTGTACAGTATTTCTCTAGAATGATTTTTTTATGTACAGAAAGGTATGAGTACTGATTAAATACTTTGCCACATTCTTGACATTCATAGAGTTTCTCTCCAGAAGGAATTCTTTTATGTACAGAAAGGTTCAGTACCTGTTAAAGCTTCTGCCACACGGTTGACATTCATAAGGTTTCTCTCCAGAATGAATTCCTTTACGTCCAGAAAGATGTGAGCACTGGTTAAAGACATTTCCACATTGCTCACATTCATAGGCTTTCTCTCCAGAATGAATTCTTTTATGTTTAGAAAGGTTTGAGTGCTGAGTAAAGGTTTTGCCACATTCTCGACATTTGTAGGGTTTCTCTACAGAATGAATTCTTTGATGTTCAGAAAGGTATGCATACTGGTTAAAGGCTTTTCCACATTCTTCACATTTGTATAGTTTCTCTCCAGAATGAATTCTTTTTCCTACAAAAGGTTTGAGTACAGGTTAAAGGCTATGCCACATTCTTTACATTTGTAGGGTTTCTCTACATTATAAATTGTCTTAAGGTTAGAATGTTTTGAGGTGTGGGTAAGACACTTGTCATCATTTTTGTAATAGTAGAATTTCTCTTTGGTATAAAGTCCCCTGTGCTTAGACAACCCTGAAAAAAAAAAAGAAAAGAAAAACTAACAAAAACCATATTTATCATGATGCCACAGGAAGATTTAATTTTGTTTTATGTAATGAGTTGGTGAGAACTTTTTTTGTCTTACATGACTGAATGTATCATGTAATAAGTATAGCAGAGAGTTTTCCTTCATGTGCTCTCTAACACTGAGGAAAGAGGATGGGATAACATTCACAATCCGAGTGTAGATACTGCGCTTTTTTGTTACAGTGAAAAAATAAGGCTACCAATATGGTCGTGTGTATTTTTGTGCCTTACTTATATCATACACTATAAACTGTGCATATTTCTTCCATGAAAATATCCTGGTGAGCTAAATGGAAGCCCTAAGATTTTAATGTGTGCAACAATGAACTGGAGATCTTGCCAAATGCAGTTTATTATTCAGAAGACATTAGGTGAAGCTTAATTTTTGAGTTTCCAAAAAGCTCAACAGGGATGTTAATATTTCTGTCCCATGATAATATTTTGTCACACATTAGAATGGATTTGTCCAAGGTGAATGTTGACCCAGTAAACAACAGTTAGAGCCTTTATTTTTTATACGAGGTATAAAAAGAGAATCTAAGAAGGTGCATATGAGTTGATATTCTCCTCAAAGTATTTCATCATATTCTCATAAAAACCACTTAAATTTTTTTTCAAAGTTGAAGGTACAGATATCTGCCCTATCTTCTAATCTTTATGCTATGTTTAAAAACTCTTCTTTAGCATCCTAGAAAGCAAGCCTTTTATAATTATTTTGTTTTTCAGAATTTTGAGTTACTTTAGTCAGTTAATGTCATCTTCCATAAAAGTGCATGTATGTTACCTTATTTTGCTAATGGGGCTTCTGTACTGAAACTGAACAGTCCATAGTTCCCTTATTTGCTAATATCCAATGACCCTACATCATTCACACCAGGTAATTTGGGGATCCACAGATTTCCATTTAAAATAGGCAGAAAGGGAACATTTGCAGAATTATAGAACATAATTTTTAAAAACATCAATATATGATGACAAAATTCTAGGGCATATGGGAATCTGTATGGAGAGAACAAAGAGCAGACTTTGGTATATAGGTAAGGGAGAAGAATTTCTCAGCACCTCTTTATTATAAGAAAAGGCAAAAGAGTATTTGAAACAAGCTCATTAGGCAGGAACATCACAAGTAGAGAAGAAATAGTTTCTAACTGTGGAATTCAGATATTATAAGAGAAAAAGCAGTTAAATCCCTGTGTTAGGACACATTTAGCTGAGAAGCAACCATTTCAGCTATTTAGCCTATGTTCATTAGGCTTAGTGATCATAGGCTAAAGCTGAAAAGTGTCAGGCCTAGGTAATAGAAAAATGCCAGCTAAATTCTGGTAAATTTCCAGAAAGCTTTCAAATGAAATGTAATAAGTTTTTTTATATAAAAACTTTATATTTCCCTCCCAAGATAAATCAGGTGAGAAACTACTAAAGGTGGAAAGACTATAAATAAACCTTTAAACAGTTCCATTCTGAAAGAATAAGTTTACAGTCTTTTGTGAGTAAGGAAGGAAAAAACCTAGATATAATTAAATAAGTGGCTACAGGCCTGGTCATTTAGCAAGTGACTAAAGACCTGGCTTCATAGGGGCAAGTCTGCAGGCAGGTACTTGTATATCTAAGAAATTTCCAGACTATTCTCTAAGACAAATAACTGCCTCCAGATGGTTTGTTAAAGGTCAAGCATTCAGTCAGCTTATTCACCCAGAGCTTTGTTTTGTGGTTTTGTTTTTAATTATATAGTAAAAGAATAACTTTAGATATGTGTAGCAGAAAGGTTATTGATTAATTAGTAGATTTATTGGCACTGGGCAGCACGAAGCTTGGGTCATGGGATTTGAGTCACAAGATTATTAATTAATAGTGTGTACATGTAGTATTGCTTATATAAGTTGTGGTAAAATAAAGTTTTGCTACATGCCTAAGAGAGCTGTGGCCTCCCTTCTTTCTACACAATTTCAATTGCACGTCTTACACTCCGCAAGGTCGCTTCACACAACATCATGGTGGAGTTGGCAGAATGTGCTTCCCGAGGACAGCACCAGGCCCAATTACTCGGTATTGCCTTCCTATTCGTGCAGCAGAAGGCTTAAGGTAAGCTTGGTATGTTGAAACCAAAAGGAAAACGATTGCACAGTAAGTACATGAGACTTTTGGCAAATAAGAGGGGAACAGTGGGGAATTCTCAATCTTTACAAGAACAATATGTGGATTTATTAAAAACCTTATTTAAAACCACTGGCACACATGTAAAAACTAAAACTTTATAAGGTTTTTTCAGGCTGTGGCTGTTATTGGTTCACACCAAAGAAGAAAAATCAGCTAAATTTAAAAGTTTGGAGGAGTGTTGGCAAGATTCCTAGATGCACACATCAGAGGGGAGAATGCATAAGTTGAGATATTTGGTAACTGTGGCATTGGAACCCTTACAATCTAGTTCCAATGTAGAATGTCCTGAAGATCTTCTTCCCCTGCTTCCTGAAGAGGGACAAAAGAATGAGGAACCTGTAGATGATAAGCCTACACAAAGTTCAGAGGTCAAGGAAGAATCAGAGAAAGTTCAAACTGAAAGTGATTCTAATAGTATTATTACTAATTTTTCTAATAGTGAGGATGTGGCTGAAATTAAAAAAAAATGTTGACCCACTGTTGGCAGGTCACTGAGAAACTTTACTCAAAACCTTTCCAAAGCAAGTTTTTCCTGACTTTAAAAAATAAACCTTTAACTCCCACCACTCCTCTAGGTTGCTATCCAGTGTGGCCAAATCCTCCAGAACCTCAGTTTTACAAAGTTCATTTTCCTCTTGATCTGGCAACTTTTAACATTGTTCAAAATGCTGAGTCCTCAGCATTGCCTTCATAAGCTGTTGATGTTCCCCTAGTTAATACTTTAGCATTTCCTATACAGGGAGAAACTAATGCTGCAGGAGGAGTCCAAACTACATATACTAATGTTGAGTTAAGATTCTTGAAAATTTTAAAAGAAGTTGTCCATGCATATGGCCTTAATTCACCATAGGTCATGGGAATTTTAAGATCATTTGTGAAAATCATTTACTTACCCCTATAGGTTGAGATACTTTGGCCCGCACAACTTTAAGTCCAGGAAAATTTATCCAATTTAAATCCTGGTGGATGAAGGAAGCTAAAAAGCAGGCTCGCCATAACAGGCTTGTAAATCCTCCTACCTTCAATTTTGAACAATTGACTGGACCTCAGCCTTTTGAAAGTGTTAATGCCCAGGGAAATTTTTCTAATGATTTACTAGCACATATTCAGGACATTTTCTATACAGCATGGCAGCATCTTGATGAAAAAGGACAAATTAGGCAGTTTTTTACTAAAATATTTCAAGCTAATTATAAACCATACACTGATTTCCTTACTCGTTTAACATCTGCCATTGAAATCTCTGGTAAAGATGCTCAAAAAATGTTACTCATGCAATTAGCTTTTGAAAATTTAAACATCAATTGTAAAAAAGCAATGGCAGGTCTTAGAAATCAGGATGGTGTCACCCTTGACCAATACATTTGTGTGTGCCACGAAGTTGGATCAGTCACTTTTCAAGATAATTTACTAGGATCATCTTTACAATCTGATGAAACCTAACTGCTACAATTGTGGAAAAAACGTTCACCTTAGAAAGGAATATAGAAAGGGCAAAACTGAAACTAAAACAGAGGCTAAGCCAAGGGGTTTATGCCACTGGTGAGGCAAAGGTAGGCACTGGACTAATGAGTGCATTTGGTTAAAGACAAAGACCGCAACATTTTACCTTCAACTTTCCAGAAGGGAAACGCCAATATGGGGCTAGCTCAAAGCCCCCAGAAAAACAATTTGAGCTGCCTTCTCCAGCAGTTCCCAGTAAGCGACAGCCAAGCCCAGGTTCAGATGAATGAGAACGAAGTTCAATAAACAAAATTCATGTCCAAGATTTATTTCATGCTCCTCAAGGAAGTGTAGCTTTGGATATTAACATATTAACAGATGTTAACCTTAACAGTGGAGAATCTCTTAAAAAATTACCCACTGGAGTTTATGGTGCCATACCTTCAGAAACTGTAGGGTTAATATTAGGAAGAAGCAGTTTCACTATGGAAGGACTTTGTGTACACCATAATTGATGAGGATTATAAAGGTGAAATCTTAATAATGGCTTTAGCCACAAAAAATATCCAATTGCCTACAAGACATCGTGTGGCTCAAATATTAATTTTTCCATACCATAAATACAAGGTGCTTTTGGAAACACAGGCAAACTTGTGCTTTGGCATACTTTTCTGAGTGATGCTTGCCCTCAATGTAAGGTGACATTTGAACATAATATTCAAATTGTAGAACTAGGGGACACAGGAGCTGATGTCTCTATCATTGCTTCTCACATGTGACCTAAGCATTGGTCAAAATCCCAAGTAAAAGCTACTTTTGTTTGGCTTGGAACAATGACCAATTTTGAAGAAAGTACTTTTGGTTTACCTTGTCAAGGACCTGAAGGACAAACAGCTCGCATCCACCCTTATATTGCTGTTATAGCCATCACTTTATGGGGCAGAGATTTGTTACAACAATGGGGAGATAGGCTTACCATACCCACAATTTCAAAAGCTGCTAAGAACTTGCTTAATTTGGGCTATAATACAACTCAGCCCGGTCATTCTAGAGAACCTGAAGTAACTCAAATTGGCCACAATAACACAGGCCTAGGGTTCCTTCATTATTGGAGGATTTTTACAAGGGGCCTCTGCCCAGCACTTCACCCTTTCCTTGCAGTGGAAAACAGACAAGCCAGTTTGGGTGGAGCAGTGGCCCCTTCCTTTGGTAAAATTAGAAGCGCTACTTCAATTAATAAATGAGCAATTACAAGCTAAACATATTGAACTTTCTACCTTCCCATGGAACTCCCCAATTTTTGTAATTTAAAAGAAATCAGGAAAATGGAGAATGTTAACAGATTTAAGAAAAATTAATGCAGTTGTTCAACCAATGTGTTCTTTACAACTTGAAATTCCCAATTCTACTTTAATACCAAAACATCATCCCATAATCATTATTGACTTAAAAGATTGCTTTTTGAATACTCATTTGCAACCAAAAGATGCAGAATACTTTGCTTTTACCATTCCTTCTTTAAACAATGAAAAACCTACTCAGAGATTCCATTGGAAAGTGTTGCCTCAAGATATGTTCAATAGCCCCACCTTGTATCAATTTTTTGCAGATCAACCTTTAGAACTTAGAAAATCTTTTCCAGAAAGCATGTGTTTACATTATATGAATGATATATTATTAGCTTATTTATGTCCTAAGAAATTACAAGAATTATATCAATTTGCATGCTCTAAATTTAAGGAATATGGTCTTCAATTAGAAGAAGATAAAATTCAAACTCAAGAGCCTTGAGAATATTTAGGATATTTTATCACTGCTCAAAATGTTATTCCTCAGAAAGTTCAAATAAGAAGAGATCCCCCTACACTGCTGGTGGAAATGTAAATTACATTCCTTTTGGAAAGATGTTTGGAGAACACTTAGAGATCTAAAAATAGATCTGCCATTAAATCCTATAATTTCTCTACTAGGTATATATCCAGAAGACCAAAATCATATTATAACAAAGACATTTGTACCAGAATGTTTATTGCAGCCCAATTCATAATTGCTAAGTCATGGAAAAAGTCCAAATGCCCATCGATTCACAAATGGATTAAAAAATTGTGGTATATGTAAACCATGGAATATTATGCAGCCTTAAAGAAAGATGGAGACTTTACCTCTTTCATGTTTACATGGATGGATCTGGAACATATTCTCCTTAGTAATTCATCTCAAGAATGGAAGAAAATGTATCCAATGTACTCAGCCCTAGTATGAAGCTAATTTATGGCTTTCATGTGAAAGCTATAACCCAGTTATAACCTAAGAATATGGGGAAGGGGGAGAGGAAGGTGAGGGAGAGGAAGGTGAGGCAGGAAGGAGGGTGATTGGTGAGATTACACCTATGGTGCATCATACAATGGTACATGTGACACTTACTAAATGTAGAATATAAATATCTTAACACAATAACTAAAAAAATGCCAGGAAGGCTATATTAACCAGTGTGATGAAAATATGTCAAATGGTCTATAAAACCAGTGTATATTGCCCCATGATTGCATTAGTGTACACAGCTATGATTTAATAATAAAGAAAAAGAAGACATTCCCTTAGAACATTAAATGATTTTCAAAAATTATTAGGAGACATTAACTGGGTGCAGCCAACATTGGGAATTCTCACTTATTTTCTTACTAATTTATTTTCCATTTTTGAAGGAGACCCTGATCTTCATAGTCCCAGACAACTTACTCCTGAGGCTAAAAAGGAATTACAATGGATTGAGGAACATATTCAGGATGCTCAATTAAATAAAATTTCTCAAAATAATAATTTTTATATTTATGTTTTTCCATCAATGCACTCTCCTACAGGACTAATTGTGCATAGAAATGGCCTTGGTAGTATGGTGCTTTTTACCTAACAAAGCATCTAAAAGAATAAAGACATACATACAAAAAATGGCTTACATAATATTAAAAGGAAGACAGCTTTTAAGGCACTTAGTAGGAAGAGATTCTGAAAAATATGGTTGTTCCTCTAATAATCAAATTTCTGATTTACTTATATTAAATACTGAATGGCAAATTTCACTATAAGACTATATTGGAGTGATAGATAACCATTTTCCTCCAGATAAAAGAATTCAATTCCTTAAAAATACTTCTTGGATTTTACCTAAAGTAGTAAAATTAGAACTCATCCCACATGCAGAAACATTTTATACAGATGCAAATAAAATGGGAATATCTGGTTATTTGGGGCCTAATACTCATAAAGTACAGCAGTCTCCTTATTTGTCTGTGAAAAAGGCAGAGTTATTTGCTATTGTATTATTAACAGATTTTCCTGGCTGAGCCCTCAGCATTATGTCTGACTTCTTGTATTCTGCTAACAGTTCAAATTATTGAAACTGTTACTTTGCCATCAAATACACAAGAACTTACTTTGTTATTTTTCTCCCTTCTACAATTAATTAGAAATAGATCTTTCTCTATATACATTACTTATGTAAGAGCTCATTTCAATTTACCAGGACCCATTTCATTGGACAATCAAACTATTGATCAATTGGTAGGCTCAGTTTTATCTGCCCAACATGAGCGTGCTTTACATCATACCAATGCTCAAGCTTTAAAAAGAAGATATGACATTTCTTGGCATACTGCAAGAGCTATAATACGCTCATGTCCTACTTGTCAACCTTTAACAGCTCCACATTTACCTATGGTAGTTAATACTAAAGGACTGTTATCTAATCAGTTATGGCAAATGGATGTTACTCAATTCCAAGAATTTGGAAAATTAAAATATATTCATCATTCTATAGAAACTTATTGTAATTTTTCATGGGCTTCAGGAATGACATCTCAAAAAGCTGATGCTATAATTTGTCATTTACTGGAAACTATTTCAGTGATGAGCAAACCTCAAATTATAAAAAGATAATAGTTCTGCTTATATTTCTAATAAATGTCAAACTTTTTTAAAATTACATAATAAAAAGCATATTACTGGCATTCCTGGGAATAGAAGAGGACAAGATCATTGAAAGACAAACTCAAACTTTAAAAGAAATGCTTTTAAAACAAAAAAAAAGGGGAGAATGAAATATGTTATACAAAGAAATAGATTATCTTCAGCTCTTTTTACCTTAAATTTTTTGAACATGAATGATAAAAATGAGATTCCAGCTCATAAACATTGAATAAAAGTTACTTCTCCTCCATTAAATTAGGTGGTTTATTATAGACACTTTTTATAGACATTTAGGCATTCATATTACCATTCATATCAAATTCATGGATTCTGGCAATTGTCATACAATGGGCAAGAGGTTATGTTTATATTTCTACAGGAGATACTAAACTTTGGGTTCCATATAAAAATTTGAAATCACAACACAGGCCCCCGGACACATCTGGAAAATGATGTCACACTTTAATGGACTAAAGCTGATGACAACCTGGAGGGAGAGATGATAAGCTTTACCCTGAACAAAGGAAGCACTCTTGATGACTTGGGCACAGGTAAAGAAATTGTGCCATCAAGCAGAGGAACTGGTGAATCACACTCACCAGCAGATGAATGCTCCTAATTTATTCTTGGCAATGATGGTGCTTTTAACTTGTTAGGCTAAAGGACAAAAATATGAATATTAAACATACATTCCTAACCCTCTATTACTTTGAGGAGTTAGTTGGTTGGAACCTACTGTTCCTGTCTATGTTGATAACTATCTTGGCTTCCCATTCCCTGTGACACCAGAGGACCATTTAAACCTAATAAAGAAGGCATGGTGATTTCCAATTATACTTCTGGAGTGATTGGCCATCCTATGTTTTGGAGATTACTCCCATTGCCTTAATATGACTATTCAAGCTTGGGGAAGCTTGTATAAACACAAACCCAAGAATTCAAAACAAATTTCTGAAAATTTTATGCTAAGTGCTTACTTTCTGGACAAGGTCTGTATTGATAAGATCTCTTCTTACCCAGAATTACCACTGTGTAAGATGTATATGTTCTCAGAAATTCATGAATGGACACATTGGACTAAATGTGAAGGAGAAGTTGCACATATGCTTTTTAAACACCTCGAATGGAAAGATAATGGATTTGGAACCTATGGCTTATATAAAAACAGGTTCAACTAGAACCTTGTCTTTTTTTTGGAGTTTTTAGTCAGGGCTAGGTTTGAACCCACCACCTCTGGCATATGGGGCTGGTGCCCTACCCCTTTGAGTCACAGGCACCACCCTAGAACCTTGTCTTTTAAAATTCTACATAACAAGAGTAAAATAGCATGGATGCCTTTAGTAATATTTCATGGATGAACAGAGGGTGTTAGTCTGCAATACCAGGAACCACCCCCGGTGGTTGCATTTGTGGAAAATCACAGCAGCATTACAGCCTCTTAAAGCATGGACAGGAGGATTGTTTTTCTATGAAAATGTCCACAATGGACAAGAATATGAAATGAAATTTGTGGTAAATGATACAAAGTACATTCAAGTTTGTTTGCAATTACCTTTTGTGTGGTTAAAAGGAAATGTTACTTGGAACAAGAAAACTGGAGAATTGTTTTGTCCCATTTGTCAAATGTTTACCTGCATTAACAATTCTTTGAGTTTTAATCCATCTAAGGACCAATTGTATTTGCTGAGAACTCACACTGGAGTATGGCTGCCAATTAACCTGACCAGACCTTGGGAAGAATCCCCAGCTCTCTCGATCCTGCAACTTTTAGTAGATAAGATCCTGAAGAGAAGCAGACATTTTATCAGCCTGCTCATTGCTGCCATTTGGGGGATCATTGCTGTTACTGCTACAGCTGCAACTGCTGGTCTTCATTAACAGAGAACTTTAAAACTCAGAACTTTGTGGCCATTTGGCATAACAATTCTGAAAAATTGTGAATTGCCCCAAAACAAATTGACACTGAAATATACAATGAATTGTCTGATTTGGAACAAGGTGTTGTTATGTTAGGACGTGAATTGGTTAGTTTGAAGAAACAGATAAAATTTTAAATTTGATTAGAATATGACATCTTTTTGTATTACTCTCTTTATGTATAATGAAACTAAATTCCCTTGGGAAAAAGTGAAAAAAACATTTGTTAAGTCATGAAAATTTCATTGCTGATATTATTAATTTGTAACATGAAGTTTATTCTATTTTTCAGCATAAATTAGAAAAAGTTGATGGAGATTCTATTTTAAAAGGAATTGTTGATGGAATAGAACAAATGAACCCATTACCAAAGATTAAAGGTTTAATTGGAAGTTCTGTAGGGTTCTTTGCATTGTTATAAATTTTTTGTTTAATTGTATATATTGTGTGTAAGAGAATAAATCAAACTAAACAAGAAAATGAAAGACATGTTGCAATTTTTTCATTAATTATGAGTGATATGAATGCCTAAAACCACAATTAAAAAAGAGAGGGGGAATTATAGGTGGAAAGCCTATAAATAAACCTTTAAACAGTGCCATTCTGAAAGAATAAGTTTAAAGTCTTTTTTGAGTAACAAAGGAAAAAACCTGGATAGAATTCCATAAGTGGCTAACAAGCCTGGTCACAGGTGACTAAAGGCCTCGCTTCATGGGGACAAGTCTGCTGGCAGGTACTTGTATATCTAAGAAACTTCCAGACTACTCCCTAAGACAAATAACTGTGTCCAGTTGGTTTGTTAAAGGTCAAGCATTCAGTCAACTTATTCACCCAGAGCTTTGTTTTGTGGTTTTGTTTTTAATTATTTAGTAGAAGAATAACTTTAGATATGTGTAGCAGAAAGGTTATTGATTGACCAGTAGACTTATTGGCACTGGGCAGCATGAAGCTTGGGTCATGGGATTTGAGTCACAAGATTATTAATTAATAGTGTTTACATGTAGTATTGCTTATATAAGTTGTGGTAAAATAAAGAAGTTTTGCTACATGCCTAAGAGAGCTGTGGCCTCCCTTCTTTCTACACAATTTCAATTGCAGGTCTTACACTCTTAAATGCCACTTCACACAACAAAGTGCTAATTGATTTCTTGCTTCTAATTCATTCCAAGTTTCTTACTTGGCTAAGTCCCTGTGAAACAGACTGGAAAGTACCAACTGTTCTGGGCTGACTTTTAAATAATACCAGGTGGGGAAAATAGTGAAACTAATATGTATTGAGGAAAAGTACTGAAACTAAGATGTATAGGGGGAAAATATTAAAACAAAGATGTAGAGCAGTGCCTGTGGTTTAAAGGAGTTGCCACCAGCTCCATATACCAAAGGTAATGGGTTCAAACCCAGCCCCGGCCCAAAACTGCAAAAACTGAAAAAAAAAAAAAAAAAGAAGAAGAAGAAGTATAACGTGTAGCTAACTAACTGCAGAATTCTGTTTCTGTACAATGCTTGCTTGCTACCTACCCCGATGCACCTGGACAGCCTGTGTGCCAACCAGGATGCAGACCACTTAAGCACTCAGGGCTGCTCTCAGAAACCCCATGTAGGGACACTGAGGCAGTTGCCAGCCAGCTCTTCAATAAAAGGACTCCTCTCTAAATTTAACTTATTTTCCAATGTGGTCTTTGTGGAACTCCTGGGCACAACACTTTGTCTTTCCTTGCCTTCCTTTGATTTTCTTCTCAGGTGAGATTACCCAGACATATATTTTACCTGCATCTTGATAATATAGCTTGAAAGGCATCAGAAAAACCCCTTCACCTGCTCCCACCACATCCACAAGCCAAGGACATAATCAGGAGCAAGGAGCTTTCACATAGAGACCAAAGTGTTCATTTCATCTTTCTAGCCCTCCCCTGCTAGCAATTTGAGCCATGACAATGGAATGTTGGTGGTGCTGTCCTATCCCCATGAAGCATAAGCAGGGCAGGCCCTGTGATCTCCCTCGGGAATAAAGGTTCAACACATTTTAAAACTCTCATGCTGGACATTGGTCTAACCTTACCATCACATGGGAGAGAAATTATTTAAAACCATGTGGATGACACAAACTGGACTTCACCAGATTCTGGGTGAAGGCAGAATCATAGATGATGAAATTTCTTCAAACTGGTGATGAAATCCTACCTGGAAGCCTGGGATGAGAACCACTTAGCTAAGCATTGACTCCCAGGCTATAATAGGCACACAAGGCATTTGGTATCCTGGGTTCCTCTAAGTACGTGATCTGAAAAAGAAGCAATTAGTCTATGTTGAAGCCAATAGTCACATTTTAAAAATAATGAATATTTATGTCCTTGTTTAAGAATTTCAGGAACAGATTTTTAGCCATTAACTATAGAACCAAGATTGCAATACTCTCCATGAAGTAAAATGCCAAGCAGCTAACTCCCATTTCTGTTGTGGTCCAGCTGAAGACAGCCAAACTGTCAAATGGAAAGAAACCATTGCAACAAGCCAGGAGGACCTACACATAGAAAGCTCCTGCACATACTTTCCCAAGCCCCTTTCCACTTTCACCACATTTTGGTCAGCTGAGGAACATGAGGAACATTCCAACATTATTCAGCCATCTCCCCATGTTGTTCTTGAATAAACTGTATTTTCTTCCAACAACTCTTGTATGTTCAGTTTGGCTTCAGGTATGAGTAGTAAACCTTGGGTTTGCCTCAGATTTTGCTGGTTGTAAGTGGGTGTACGAAGTGGCTTCTTTGACAATTTCACATATTCCTTATGTTTCTTCTCCAAGACTATAGTGACAAGCAGCTGGAGAAAATAAACACAGCACAAAGTCCCTTCAGCTCAACAGTTTTATTTATTTATCTTTTTTGAGACAGAGACTCACTTTGTCACCCTCCATAGAGTACTGTGGCCATTATAGCTGACAGTAACCTCCAATTCCTGGGCTTAAGCAATATTTTTGTCTCAGCCTCCTGAGTAGCTGGAACTATAGAAGCCCACCACAACAACAGGATAGATTTTCTAGAGACAGGATCTTGTTCTTGCTGAGGTTGATCTTGAATTTCTGACCTCAAGCAATCCATCACATTCAGCCTCCCACAGTGTGAGCATTACAGGTGCCAGCCACCACACCAGCCAAGCCTTTTATTTATGTATTTATTTTTTTTACCAACACTTTTTTTAACAACACAAATCCTCTTTTTCCAGGGAAGACCACCCACCACAATCTTCAAACATAACATTGTCTCTGACCCTATAAAGTTTCTAGAGATGACAGAAAGAAGTAGTATCAAAATAAAAACCTGGATTAAAAATTGCAAACTGCAAATTTGAGTCTAGGACAAGTGTGGATGCAGCTAGGGCCCTGTGTACATTCAGGGGTATTGGGGACAATGAAAAATGGGAAATTTCTGGTAGCATGGAAATTCTGAAGTGTATTCCACACACATATATAGGCCAGGTTGAATTTCTAGCATTATATTCTCTGGATAAGTTGCAAGTCTAATAATATCAATTTTATAAAGAGGTGGCCAAGCCATAGGGAATACTTTGTAAATGTTTTGTGAAATTTGTTAAAAACTACTTTGTAGGAGACAAGATGGCTGACTGAAGCCAGCTTTCCACAGAGGCTTCCATCCAGAAGGAGAGTTAAAGGAAAGAAATTTAGCAAATAACCTGGTGGATTAGAGCTGTGCCAAGAGTGAAGGTTGAAGAATGAACATCAACCCCGCTGAGGTGAGCTGTGACCTCAAGGATACAAACAAAAGGTACAAAATCCATCATCAAGTGGAAGGGAGTCCCTTCCCCCATGAGAATGCCTTGGTATACCCCATACACAAATTAGCAGAGTGCAAAATTTCTCCCATTATACTTCATGGGAGAGATCCTCTAAAAACTGGACCTACTTCCCCCTACTAGATTACCATGGCATTCTCCTGCCAATCATAAAACTGTAAAACTACATATTCTCTACCTACAATTCTGAGCTCCCAGCACTCCCCTCCACTCTCACTCTGAGGTCTGGAGGCCTGTCCCCCAGAAGTCCAGATTCTTGGGTGTTTTCTAGAGAAGTGTGGACAGGGACTGGACTGCTGCTGATCAGTGCTAATTCTGCAGCAGAGGAGTGAGGAAAGGACAGTCAATATGCCAGAGCAATGGTGCTCAGAGGCACAGAGCGGCAGCTGTTTTGAGCAACAATAGAGCTTACCCCTAGATATTCTGGAGTCACACCCCTTGTCTCTCTGGGCAACCAGAGGAGGCCAGGCATCTTCTCAGTTGGCAATCACTGATGGAACAAATCTGGGATGGAAACAGAGGCCCTGTGAGTAAAGGGTTTGCCTGAGGTGGTTCCGGTCTGGGTAAAGCATGGGGACTAGAAAACGCACACACAGTGCCCGTAAAAACCCAGGGTGGGCTGACACAGAGGACCGCTTTACTGAGCCGAAGACAAACCTGGCCCCCAGGGGATAATCAACCTAGACAAAGGAGGGCAGGAGACTAGAACTGACAACTAACCATGCTGTGAATACAAACTACCAGGCAGCAGCAAAGACAGGGCCTGAGGCAAAGGTTTTGTGAACTCAAAACAACTTCTCTTCTACAGGGGAATTTAGCCAGAACAGAAACAAATTCCCACAAAGTTGTTCTGTTATGTCAGTAACATCAGTCAGGGGTGGGGCTGAAACTGAGTGAACACCCCCAGCCTCCATCAAGTGCCCAAGGTTGTCAGGCCTTACCTCCCCTTGCCAGATAGTGGCAGAGAGCAATAGCCTGGCTGAGGAGACATAGATTTCCTTGTGATTCATGCAGGTGCAAACCCCTGGAGTATTTGCTCATTGGAGGCAACTGGGTCACAACCCTGTGGGGTTATCAGTGACTGGGTGTGACAGAGGTGCAAGGTGGGGAAGGAGGCATCAAACTTCCCAGACTAATCTATTTGCTGAGTGGGTACTCCTGACCTTACGTAGCACTGGAGTAAGTCACATTTGAGTTGTCAGCAGACTCCTGCAATCTAGTAGTCAGATAACTTTTAAACTCTTCCACCTGAGACAGGTGCTGATGGAGACAATTAATTTGGACTTTTGAACTGAGCCAATAACCAAGGACTATCCAAGTGGTGCTCTGGATGTGTGTTTGTAGGAAGGTTTGATTTTCCTTTCCAATTGCTGCCTATGGGAGATGGGGTGACTTAATTACTGGTATTTATCCACACCTGAGACGTCAACCCAGAGAAACTGTTTCACTAGGGTTGGACAGGAACCAGCTGAAAACAAGCAGAACCACTTAGCCCCACCACACCATGAAGGTCCACATTTTCTCAGGCCATGGGATTGTATGGGTCCTCAGCAAAGCTCCAGTGGAAAAGTTAAATAGTGTAAAATTATCATGGGCTGGAATCAGTGGAAAAACTCTGGTAACATGAAAAACCAGAGTAGATCAACCCCCCCCAAAAAAGATATGGCAGATGTAACTGAAGATCCCATTCATAAAAAGATGTCAGACATGTCAGAAATTGAATTCAGAATTTGGATTGCAAACAAGATTAATAGAATGGAGGAAAATTTGGAATTAGAAATTCAAGGAGCAATACAAAAGTCAGAATTAGAAATTCAAGGAGAAATTCAAAAGTTGTCTCAAGAATTCACCAAATTTAAACACAAAACCACCAAAGATTTTGAAAAATTGAAACAAAATTTATAGTTCTCAACCATATGAAAAATAAAATAGAATCCCTCAGTAACAGAGTGGTACAAGCAGAAGAAAGGATTTCTGACATTGAAGACATAGCTTTAGAATGCTCCCAAAAACTCAAAGAGGAAGAAAATGGAGAGCAAAAAAAGATCATTCTCTCAGAGAGCTCTAGGATAATTTGAAGAAGGCTAATATCTGACTTATTGGAATTAGTGAAAGCGATGAAGTGGCTTCACAAGACACAGAGGTCCTTCTCCAAGAAATTATGAAAGAGAATTTTTCAGACATGCCAAGAAATACTGAAATTCAGAGAGCCGACAGTTCCAGAATCTCAGCACGACTCAAGCTAAATAAGACATCGCCCAGGAAAATCATAATTAACTTCACTAAAGTTAATATGAAGGAGAAGATTCTGAAAGCAGCCAGATGTAAGAAAACCATAATGTACAAAGGGAAGAATATTAGAATGACTGCAGATCTCTCTGCTGAAACTTTTCAAGCAAGAAGGGGGTGGTCATCAACTTTTGATCTCCTAAAACAAAATAACTTTCAACCCCAGATCCTGCGTACAGCTAAATTGAGTTTCATTTATGATGGAGAAATTAAATACTTTAATGACATTCACATGTTGAAGAAATTTGCTATAACAGAACCAGCTCGTCAGGATATTCTCAGACCTATCCTCCATAACGACCAGCCCAATCTTCTACCACAAAAGGAAATTCACTCAAAAACTTTTGATCAAACTCCAACTTCCACAGAAAGTATTAAAAATGTCCACTGGACTTTTGAAAAACTCAATATTCAAAATTTTACTAGACTTATCAATATTCTCCATTAATGTGAATGGCTTAAACTGTCCTTTAAAAAGACACAGGTTGACTGACTGGATACAAAAACGCAGGCCAGATATTTGCTGCATACAAGAATTTCATCTTACCTTAAAAGATAAATATAGACTAAGGGTAAAAGGATGGTCGCCCATATTTCAGGCAAATGGAAATCAGAAAAAAGCAGATGTTGCAATTCTATTTGCAGATACAATAGGCTTTAAACCAACAAAAGTAAGAAAGGATAAGAATGGTCACTTCATATTTGTTAAGGGTAATACTCACTATGATGAGATTTCAATTATTAATATTTATGCACCCAAACAGAATGCACCTCAATTTATAAGCAAAACTCTAACAGATATGAGCAACTTTATTTCCTCCAGCTCCATAATAGTCGGGAATTTCAACAATCCTTTGGCAGTATTTGATATATCCTCCAATAAGAAGCTGGGCAAAGGAATTGTAGATTTTAACCTAACAATTCAACATTTGGATTTAACAGACATCTATAGAACATTTCATCCCAACAAAACTGAATATACATACTTCTCATCAACCCACAGAACATACTCCAAAATCGATCACATCTTAGGTCACAAGTCTAACCTCAGCAAATTTAAAAGAATAGAAATTATTCCTTGCATCTTCTTGGACCACCATGGAATAAAAGTTGAACTCAGTAACAACAGAAATCTGCATACTCATACAAAAACATGAAAGTTATATCATCTTATGCTGAATGATAGCTGGGTCATAGATGAGATTAAGAAGGAAATTGCCAAATTTTTGGAACAAAATAACAATAAAGACACTAATTATCAGAACCCCTGGGATACGGCAAAGGTGGCATATTTCTAAGAGGGAAATTCATAGCACTGCAAGCCTTCCTAAAGAGTGCAGAAAGAGAGGAAGTTAATAACTTAATGGGACATCTCGAGTAACTGAAGAAGGGAGAATGTTCCTTTTTCAGAAGAAAAAAATAAATAACCAAAATTAGAGCAGAATTAAATGAAATTGAAAACAAAGGGATTATACAACAGATCAATAAATCTAAAAGTTGGTTTTGTGAAAAGTTCAATAAATGCATAAACCTTTGGGTAACCTAACCAGGAAAAAGAAAAGTAAAATCTCTAATTTCATTAATCAGAAATGACAAAGATGAAATAACAACAGACTCCTCAGAAATTCAAAAAATCTTAATGAATATTACAAGAAACTTTATTCTCAGAAATATGAAAATTTGAAAGAAATTGAAACATACTTGGAAGCACGTCACCTTCTACGACTTAGCCAGAATCAAGTGGAAATGTTGAACAGGCCTATATCAAGTTCTGTAATAGCATCAACCATACAAAATCTTCCTAAAAAGAAAATCCCACAACCAGATGGCTTCATGTCAAAATTCTACCAAACCTTTACAGAGGAACTAGTACCTATATTACTCAACCTGTTCCAAAACATAGAAAAAGAAGGAAGACTACCCAACACATTCTATGATGCAAACATCACCCTAATCCCCAAACCAGGAAAAGACCCAACAAGAAAAGAAAATTATAGACCAATATCACTAAGGCATATAGATGCAAAAATATTCAACAAGATTCTAACAAACAGAATCCAGCAACACATCAAACAAATTATACATCATGACCAAGTTGGTTTTATCTCAGGGTCTCAAGGCTGGCTCAATATAAGTACATCTATAAATATAATTCAGCACATAAAGAAATTAAAAACCAAGGACCATATGATTCTCTGAATTGAAATTGATGCAGATTTTTTTTTAAATAATATCCAGCATCCCTTCATGATGAGAACACTTAAGAGACTAGGTATAGAAGGGACATTTCTTAAACTAATAGAGGCCATCTACAGCAAACCCACAGCCATTATCGTATTGAATGGAGTTAAATTGAAATCATTTCCACTCAGATCAGGAAAGAAACAAGGTTATCCATTGTCTCCACTGGTCTTTAACATTGTAATGGAAGTTTTAGCCATCGCAATTAGGGAAGAAAAGGTGATCAAGGGTATCCATAGGGTCAGAAGAGCTTAAACTTTCACTCTTCGCTGATGATATGATTGTATATCTGGAAAACACCCGGGATTCTACTACAAAA
>CAUYPK010100983.1:0-27584 GCA_963574355.1 Loris lydekkerianus | reverse complement strand
AAAAAACAAAACAAAAAAAAAAAAAAAAAAAAAAAAAAAAAAAAAAAAAGAGAGAGAGAGAAAGAGAGAGAAAACTACAAAAACAAACAAAAAAGTATAAAGACATAATGTTGTCATCCTGCTTAGTTCAAAGTTCCACTTTTCTTCCCTTTGCTACTATATTTAATATCACAGCAGACGACCTCTGTCCTTGCTTCCCCCACACACACACCTTCCTCCACACATCAGGAGGAGGTCTGCCCCCGGTTTATGCAGTTAGGGATTTTCTAACTATGGATCCTGCATTGTTTCCAATGCTTTTCCTCTTTGACCTCTCACAGCCTAATGTTCCTGTGTCCTACACATGGCTTGCTTGAATTTCATTCTACCTCTTTCTTTTAGGCCACACTCAAATGGCAGTTCCCAAACTACATCCTTGCTCTTCACTGTTCTGACCTCTTGCTGCGTAACTCCCAACTTTTACACAGGTAAATGTCACACACATACGCAATCCCACACTTATAAAAAGTAAGAACAATAACTAAATTAGGTATAAATCAGATATTGCCTGTATCATGCCCTTGAATCCTTATCAGATCTTCAAAGTAACGTAAATGAGAAATCTAAAGTTAATGGCATCATTTTCATGCATTCTGCTCCACAGTTGCCTTTCTGAGCAGTCCAGAGTCAGGATTCCAGCCAGCGGTGCTGACTCCCAAGTCCTTCTTCCACTGCTGCTCAAGCACCATTGCCTCATGGATATATATGGGTGTCAAATTTTACATGCAGTTTTCTGACTTTCTCAGATTATGTCTCAGATACATCAAAGTTAAAATACTGAGATTTCACTAAAGTGCTGTCCCTCTGGATATTCTATCTTGGTTAATAAGACAGACATGTGACTGTGCCATTCCAGTCCCTTGCTTAAAATTCCTTAGGAGCTTTCTAAGTCCCTCATGGTAAAGTTGGAAGATTTTCTACAGGGTCTACAATGTCCTCCATGAACTGGCTCTCGTCTTCCTCTAAACTCCTCTTCAGAAGCGTTTGTTGAAAACATTCAGATGTTCCAGTCTTCTTGCAACATCCCAGTTCATCACAGTCTATCGTCCATCTACTCATTCTTTGAACAAGTAATTATCTATTGTCTATTATATATCAGCCTCTGTCTGGGTGCCTTTGGCTATGTCAGAAAACAAAACAGCAAATACCTCACTATTTTTTGAGTTTTCAACCTAGTACAATCAGAAAGACAAGATATGAAAAACCATAATAAGTTATACAGTACATAAGAAGAGGATTTAAAAAAAAAACAAAAAAAGGAAAGAAGGGTGCAGGATAAATGAAAGATTACATTGTTTGCATTCAAATAGCATCTACAGGGTGAACCTTATTGCAAAGGGAACATAGGAGCAGAGGCATGAAGGAGTTGAGGGAGGGATCCCTGCTGAATCTGGAAGAAGAGCATCTCAAGAGAAAGAATGGAAAATGCAAAGGCCCTATGGTAGAAGTGGGCCCCAAAGAACCTCAAAGATGGCTAGCTGTGTCTAAAACAGAGTCAGCCAAGGTGGAGAATAATACGAGAAGAGTTTATAAAGGTTAAGGGGACAAGTCAGGTAAGACCGTGGCTTTACTCTGAATGAAATGAGATCCCTGGTAGGGAGTGACTTGATGTGACTCACATTTTAGAAGAATCACTCTGGCCACCTTATACAGACAAGAATAGGGGCAGGGACCCAGGAAAGACATCATAGAGGATAAATCAAGGGTTGTAGCAGAAAAAGTGGTAAGAAGTGTTCTGAACATCAGCACATAATATCACCTTGGTCTGGAATGTTCTTCTTCAATCCATCCAGATAGCAGACTCACTTGACCTTCAAAAACATTCTTATCTCCTACAAGACTTCTCAAATCTATTGTTCTTAGCTAAATTCATGGTTTCTTCCCTTTGTTTTCCCTTTAAACTTTGATAATATTATAAGCATTTTATTATTAGAGCACATATTTATGTCAGAATTACTAATATTATTGCCCATCATCCCACCAGAATGTGGGTGTCTTAAGGCTGTGGTGCTTCACACTTCTTTGTTATGTTCAGGGTATAGTTTTCATAAATGCTAAATAAAAGCCTGGTGATTAAATTAATGACATAAAAGTACAGAGTAGAATTCATTATCTGTCTCCATCCAGACACCAAACCCTAGTTTCAGGAAATTCAGTCACTGGTCAGTTCTCAGAAGAAACAGCTCAGCAGTAATCAACCTGCGCAAGAGCCCTGCCAGTCAGAGGAGGCTAACAAGGCAAAAGAGAAGCTCCAACACCTTTTTCTCAGCCACTGAGTTAAGAAAAATCAAGAGGATTATAAATTGATGTGTAAAGTACCTGGATGGCAAGAGGTATATGTTCTGATCACCTCCTATTCACCCTATTGTTGAGGAAGGGATCCCTCAGACTAAGTAACATGAGATTGCCAAAAGCAGAACACCTACCCTGGACAGAAAAGGTTGACAGCCCTTCATTAGATACGTATCCTCATGGCCTGGGGGAGCAGGACACCACTGCCTGCCATGCAGGACCACACAGGGATTGCACTCAAGAATAGAGTAAACAGTCTGGGACTATGGCAGGCAAGTTGCATAGTAACAAAAGGAGGAGGTGGCCCCGAGTTTTTACAAGTGGTTATAATTGACTTGTTTGAACAATTTCTGGGTTGGCCATCAGGTTGAGGAACTGGTGAACTATTGCTGGCCTGCTGGTAGAAGAAATAGCCTGGTCTGTAGCCTTTCCTACTGAGTGGGGGTCATATCTGATAAAAGCCAAGAAATGTATTCATGGCTAGACTCTGGGACCTTATGAGGCTCAAAGACGTAAAGGCAACCTTTAATATCTCATGTTAGTTTCAGGTTTCAAGTTACAACATGGAAGCAAAATGGTTGTTCAGGAGGAGCACAACTGGAGGAAAAAGAACATAAAAAAAAGACAAAATTAGGGATAATTTGCAACTTAGGGGCAGCATTGGAATAAGGGGTTATCATTGATGCAGTGGATATAGACTATAACTAATAATGAAAGATACTCTGGTAACAATATACGTCATGACTTAGGCCACAATTCCAGGCCTAGATGGATGAGCTAATTCTAAAACAGACTTAAAAGACACCTGAGGGAGGCTGCAAAGATATTTCCTGCCTTAGTCCTAAATCTCCTGGAAAACTGAGCACAGCTGAGTTAGCAATGGGGGAATGTGTGAACCCAACTATGTTGCTGACGCAGGGCTATATTCAGAGTAATATTCTCAGAACAGTTAGAACTCCCACCATTAGTGCACCCATATCACCAGCACTTCCCCACTACTGAACAATAGACTCCAAATTCCTGAGTTTGTTGGTGAATGAACTATAGGAGTCAACTCTACTTACTTATCCTTAGCTTTTATTTTTCTTCTGTAATAACCATGTTTTGTCAAGTCCCACCTCCTTTGTGAAAGCTTTCCAAAGTAGCAAGGCCCACAGTTCTAACTCTTTTGGCAGTTAATCTCCAGTGATAAGAAATGCTTCCTGAGTACCAAGTCAATGCCAATACTATGCTAGGAGTTGAAAATTCAAAGAGATAGGAGATAAGTTCTTGCCTTCAAAGGACTACAAATCTTACTAAAGGGCAGGGCACCTTCTTAAGTAAGTTAGAACAATACAAGCTTGAAATAAGTAATGCAAGATGAATGGTAAGAAGTGGAAAGAGGGAGCTAGTACTGTACTAATGAATTTGTAATGTAATTTGGGAAACAAAGGGACTTAAGTTTTGCCTGTTCTACCTTATCATGTATGGTATGAAAAGAAGGCTACTATCTCCTACTTTTCTATAGCCATTGCCTAATGTTATTTCTTAGATTTCTGATTGATTGACTATACAATTGACTGATATATTGATGTTTGCTTTTCCCTTTGGAACCTTTCAAATATGTCTATTTCTGTTCTCTAATCATATCAGTAACTTTCAAATTAACTCATCTTAAAGGGACTTATCACCCTTGGGAAATTTAGTATTACTAACTTAACATCATACCATTTTATGCCAGGAGGTAGATACTATTACTGCCTTAATTAGAATTATATTAATTAGATTTTGTCAAGTCACCCGGAATTTATCAGACTCCAACACCGAGGGTTGGGTAGCTGTTCATATTACGGGATTTGAAAGGCAATAGAAAAGTCTCTCTGGCCCCAAAGTATTGCACCTGGTTGGACTCCAATAGTTGCTACTACTAGAAGTTAATCTCATTAAATAATACAACTCTTGTCCAGGAAGGAAATGCTTATGAAAAATGGATGCCTCTGGCACACATAAAACCAAGTCAAATAAGTAGTTGGAGGCTTGTGGTTTTGTTGGTGACCTTAAGAGCGTCTCCTGTGTACCAGATGTTGTTCTGGGCATCACAGGGATACAGCACGGATCAAGCTCAGCCTTCTCCTTTGAGCACATCACTATTCAGTGAGTTGGAGGATGTCTGCAGTTACCTGGCTATGTAGTGGATATTTACAGGGCAGCAGCTCAGAATTAAGTGACAATTATGGAATAACAATGGAAAGAGGACTTGGTTAGGAGGAGATGGGATCCAGCCTAGATTTTGTTATTATAGGACTGGGTGACCTTGGATGTTACTTGATTCCAAAGATTTGTCCTGGTTCTGATGACCTTTGCTTCCACTGAGTTCTGATGACCTTTGCTTCCACCTCAGGGGAAGTTGAGAACACCTTCAGTGACATCACAGGCAGCAGCAATCAGAGCCTAACATAGAACCTGACACATAGGCACTGTGTGTAATCACACTCTAATTACCAAAAGAGTGCAAGATGGTGCTCCCATCTTAGCTCCCAACTCTGTTCTAACCCCAGCCTCAAAAGGACTTACAATGATATCTCATATAACAGAGTGAACAAAGTGGCAAAGATGAGCTGGAGTGACCCACAGAACTTTAAAGAGGAGGAGCAGAAGATGGACTGCAAAGAGAAGGTAGGACGTGGAGTGAGCAGAATGGGGAGGACAGGGCAGATGGAATAAGAGCCCTGAGGAAAGGCCCACATTGACTTTACCACTAGTGGCTTCTGTCGGACATAGTCTTTTATATGTGATACATTAAGATACCTTTGGGAGGGCATAACCATCAGCAATCACGTCTTTAGAAACAACAGTTTAGGGTAAGCTGGCAGCATCACAGACACACTCTGCTGCTCACATTACGCCCATGTTTGCCTGTTTGGGCAAACAGAGGATTGGCTCCAGAGATTCTCCAAGGCATTAACACCCTGAGATTTTGATCCCATGTCCCAGTCCAGCCCTTGGGGCTCGTGAAAGATCCACTCAAATCAGAGAGATTGACTAGGACTCAGCTCACAGTCTCCATGAGAGAACTAACTGAAGCTTTTAGCCTCTGTGCTCAGGTCTTTACTGTTGTCTGATTATCTGCTTTGTTTTGTCATTTGCTTCAGGAAGAGAATGTATGCTAGAGGTAGAGGGATATTACTCTATAAGCTTCTCCTGTACTTGGTGTCCTATTTATGCACCTCACCTAACTCTTGCTGGAATTCTGAAAAGTAAGCATTAGGCTTATTTAAAAGCATTAGGCTATTTTAAAGATGAGAAAAATGAGTCTCAGTCAAGTTAAATAACTCACCTAAGGCCTCAGATGGAAACTAGCTGAACAAAAATCTGAACCCTACAAACAGAGCCTAGACTAGGGGAGACAAGAGGAGCACGACGGTGTACAGTTGCAGGAGGTCTGACTCTGCAGTCTGGCCTTGCATCTGCATGGATCTAGGAGAGAGTGTCTTGCTTCCCTTTAAAGCAGGCGCTGCCCACAAGGCTGTGTGGCCGCAAACCCATAGTGATTCTTTTATATCACACCTGCAAATTTCAAGCATTCTCCTTAGAAGGTCACAGGTAGAAATGATTCCCAGGCATGTCCAGGCCTAGGAATTCTAGGTCCTAGCTGCATGCGAACTGCAACCCCAGGTGCTTCTCAGATGAGGTAAGTCAAGAAAATAAAAATGGGGAAAAAATCGTCATCCAGAACTGCTCCTGGAGGGGCCGCATAACACTCACATGTTAGGAGACACCAGGGTATGGTGTAGCCCCTGCTGGAGCTGGAGGGCTAGAAGGAGAGGTCTGAATGTATCCATGTTTAGAGAGTGAGAGTGTCTGTCAGAGAAGTAGTGCTTTCCAGGAACTCACAGACATCTCAGCGCTTTTAGCTTGTGTAGATGCTTCACAGAGCATTCCCTTGGGAAAATTACCCTATTGGGTCAAAAGTTGTTAAAAACATAAGGAAACTAGGCATAAGCCTAGGACCACCCTTTTCCAGGACCAGACACAGCTGTCATACAGAGAGGCCCCACTCTCCTTGCAGTGCCTTCTGCATTTGGGACAAAAAGAGACTAGAGTGCCAAACTGCAAGCTGCGGATAGTTAAGTCAGACAGCAGGGCCATAAAGCTACTGCAGGAGAGATACACGAAAGAGGAGGGTGGAAGGAGGGGGATTGGTGAGAATACATTTGTGGTGCATCTTACAATGGTATATGTGAAACTTAGTAAATGTAGAATGTAAATGTCTCAACACAATAACTGTGAAATTGCCAGGAAGGCTATGTTAACCAGTATGATATAAATGTGCCAACCCGTCTGTGAAACTAGTGTATGATGCCCCATGATCATATCAATGTACATAGCTATGATTTAATAAAATAAAATAAAATAAAAAATAAAAAATAAAAATAAACTCAACTATTCAACATCTGGACTTAACAGTCATCTAGAGAACATTTCATCCCCAAAAAACTGAATACACATTCTTCTCATCAGCCCACGGAACATACTCCAAAATCAACCACATCCTAGGCCACAACTCTAACCTCAGCAAATTTTAAAAAATAGAAATTATTCCTTGCATCTTCTCAGATCATCATGGAATAAAAGTTGAACTCAATAATAACAGGAATCTTCATACCCATACAAAAGCATGGAAGGTAAATAACCTTATGCTGAAGGATAGATGGGTTATAGACAAGATTAAGAAGAAAATCAAATTTTTGGAACAAAACAACAATGAAGACACAAATTATTAGAACCTCTGGGATACTGCAAAGTCAGTCCTAAAAGGGAAATTTATAGCACTGCAAACCTTCCTCAAGAAAACGGAAAGACAGGAAGTTAATAACTTAATGGGACATCTCAAGCAACTGGAGAAGGAAGAACATTCCAACCCCAAACCCGGCACAAGAACAGAAATAACCAATCACAGAGCAGGATCAAGTGAAAGTGAAAACAGAAGAATTATATAACAGATCGATAAATCCCAAAATTGGTTATTTGAAAAGGTAAATAAAATAGATAAATATTTGGCCAACCTAACCAGGAAAAAAAGAGTGAAATCTCTAATTTCATACATCAGAAATGGTAAAGATGAAATAACAACAGACACTTCAGAAACTCTAAAAATCCTTAACAAATATTACAAGAAACTTTACTCTCAGAAATATGAAAATCTGAAAGAAATTGACCGATACTTGGAAGTACGCCACCTACCAAGACTTAGCCATAACGAAGTGGAAATGTTCAAGAGGCCTATATCAAGTTCTGAAATAGCATCAACTATACAAAATCTCCCTAAAAAGAAAAGCCCAGGACCAGATGGCTTTATGTCAGAATTCTACCAAACCTTTAAAGAAGAACTAGTACCTATATTACTAAACCTCTTACAAAATATAGAAAAAGAAGAAATACTACCCAACACATTCTACGAAGCACACATCACCTTGATCCCTAAACCAGGGAAAGACCCAACAAGAAAAGAAAATTATAGACCAATATCACTAATGAATATTGATGCTAAAATACTCACTAAGATCTTAACAAACAGAATCCAACAGCACATCAAAAAAATTATACACCATGACCAAGTCGGATTTATCCCAGGGACTCAAGGTTGGTTCAATATACGTAAATCTATAAATGTAATTCAGCACATAAACAAACTAAAAATAAAGACCATATGATTCTCTCAATTGATGCAGAAAAAGCTTTTGATAATATCCAGCATCCTTTCCTGATCAGATCACTTAAGAAAATTGGTATAGAAGGGACATTTCTTAAACTAATAGAGGCCATCTATAGCAAACCCACATCCAATATTGTATTGAATGGAGTTATATTGAAATCATTTCCACTTAGATCAGGAACCAGGCAAGGTTGCTCATTGTCTCCATTACTCTTTGACATTGTAATGGAAGTTTTAGCCATCACAATTAGGGAAGAAAAGGTGATCAGGGGTATCCACATAGGGTTAGAAGAGATCAAACTTTCACTCTTCGCAGATGACATGATTGTATATCTGGAAAACAATAGGGATTCTACTACAAAACTTTTAGAAGTGATAAAGGAATACAGCAATATCTCAGGCTACAAAAACAACACTCATAAATCTGTAGCCTTTATATATACCAGCAATAACCAAGCTAAAAAAACAGTCAAGGACTCTATTCCTTTCACAGTCGTGCCAAAGAAGATGAAATATTTGGGTATTTACCTAACAAAGAATGTGAAGAATCTTTATAAAGAGAAGTATGAAACTTTAAGAAAAAAAATAGCTGAAGATGTTAACAAATGGAAAAACATACCATGCTCATGGCTGGGAAGAATCAACATCATTGAAATGTCTATACTAACCAAAGCAATACATAATATTAATGCAATTGCTATCAAAGCTCCATTGTCATATTTTAAAGATGTTGAAAAAATAATACATCGTTTTATATGAAATGAGAAAAAACTTGAATACCCAAAACATTACCAAGAAATAAAAACAAAGCAGGAGGAATCACGCTACCACACCTGAGACTCTACTATAAATCGATAGTGATGAAAACAGTATGGTACTGGCACAAAAACAGAGAGGTATATGTCTGAAACAGAATAGAGAACCAAGAGATGAATCCAGCTACTTACGGTTATTTGATCTTTGACAAGCCAATTAACAACATTCAGTGGGGAAAAGATTCCCTATTTAACAAATGGTACTGGGTGAACTGGCTGGCGATCTGTAAAAGACTGAAACTGGACCCACACCTTTCACCATTAACTAAGATTGACTCTCACTGGATAAAAGATTTAAACTTAAGACATGAAACTATAAAAATACTTGAGGAAAGTGCAGGGAAAACTCTTGAAGGAATTGGCCTGGGTGAATATTTTATGAGGACTCCCCAGGCAATTGAAGCAGTATCAAAAATACACTACTGGGACCTGATCAAACTAAAAATTCTCTGCACAACCAAGAACATAGTAAGTAAAGCAAGCAGACAGCCCTCAGAATGGGAGAAAATATTTGCAGATTATACCTCTGATAAAGGTTTTATAACCAGAATCCACAGAGAACACAAATGTATTACCAAGTAAAGAACAAATGATCCCATCTCAGGGTGGGCAAAGAACTTGAAGAGAAACTTCTCTAAAGAAGACAGATGCACAATCTACAAACACATGAAAAAAAGCTCATCATCTTTAATCATCAGATAAATGCAAATCAAAACTACTTTGAGATATCATCTAAGCCCAGTAAGGGTAGGCCACATAACAAAATCTCCAAACCAGAGTTGTTGGCATGGATGTGCAGAAAAGGGCACACTTCTACACTGTTGATGGGCATGCACACTAATACGTTCCTTCTGGAAGGATGTTTGGAGAATACTTAGAGATATAAAAATAGACCTGCAAATTGTGGTACATGTATACCATGGAATACTATGCATCCTTAAAGAAAGATGGAGACTTTACCTCTTTCATGTTTACATGGATGGAGCTGAAACATATTCTTCTTAGCAAAGTATCCCAGGAATGGAAGAAAAAGTATCCAATGTACTCAGCCCTACTATGAAACTAAATTATAGCTTTCACATGAAGGCTACAACTCAACTATAGCACAAGACTATGGGAAAAGGGCCAAGGAAGGGGAAGGGAGGGGGGAGGTTTGAGTGAAGGTAAGGTAATGGGTGGTGCCACATCTATGGTGCATCCTAGAATGGGTACAGGTGATTGCACTAATGTACACAGCTATGATTTAACAATAAAAAATAAATAATAAATAAATAAATAAATAATTAATTAAAAATAATAAAAATAGACCTGCCATTCAATCCTATAATTCCTTTACAAGGTTTATACCCAGAAGACCAAAAATCACAATATAACAAAGATATCTGTACCAGAATGTTTATTTCAGCCCAATTCATAATTGCTAAGTCATGGAAGAAGCCCAAGTGCCCACTGACGCATGAATGGACTAGCAAATTGTGGTATATGTATACCATGGAATATTATGCAGCCTTTAAGAAAGATGGAGACTTTACCTCTTTCATGTTTACATGGATGGAGCTGGAACATATTCTTCTTAGCAAAATATCTCAAGAATGGAAGAAAAAGTATCCAATTTACTCAGCCCTACTATGAAGCTAATTTATAGCTTTCATATGAAGGCTATAACCCAACTATAGCCCGAGAATATGGGAAAAGGGCTAAGGGAGGGGAAGGGAAAGGGGAGGTTAGGGTCGAGGGAGGGTAATGGGTGGAGCCACACCTACAGTGCATCTTAGAATGGGTACAGGCAAAATCTACTAAATGCAGAATAGAAATGTCTACATACAATAACAAGAAAATGAAGAATTTTATGAGAATATTTCAGATTGTATATGAAACCAGCACATTGTACCCCTTGATTGCACAAATGTACACAGCTACGATTTAACAATCCAAAAATTTTAAAAAAAGAAAATTTTTAGAAGCCTGATGCCTACTACATTTATTAGTTCATTTTTAAAATGATTTATCCTTCTTCTCCCATATATGCCACCAAAATACTGCTTTATCAAACCAAATATTCTTTATTTGCTTAAAATAGTGCTGGCAAAATGTAAAATTCAATAAATATTTGTTAAATGAACAAATGAGAATATAACTTTTATTTTATCATGTGTAACAGAAGTCAACAAAATAATATAAGGGAAAAATATTTTGAGAATATATGAATATGTTAGGTACAACATGAGCAAAGATATGAAGTTGCATTAGAGCCTATTTTACAACTTCTTGTTTCTACATTCATCTCCTCCCAGTGTCCTTCTATTAAATGATTGATTCACCTCATGAAACCAGAGAGTACGGGTATAAAATGCACCCTCCATGGTTGGTTGCTAACATGCCAAAGAAGGGACAAAGGAAAATAGAAAATTGTCTCTCAAGGCTATTTTTGAATACCAGAAACCGAATATTAATTTTTCTTTCTCCATTCTACCTATGAGATTAATGTTTGCTAAGATAGTAAATATCTTATTTCAAAGGATAAAATAAAACCTATTATAAAAAATCCATAATTAAGCTAAAAATTGAGAAAAATAAGCCCCTAACTGATATAAATGAAACTCATATATTTTTTGCAAGGCTAAAACTAAAATGTCTCACTGAGTATCAGGTCTTAGTACCTGAGAACTGAAACATTACTCAAGTAAGGAGGGAAGTTCTGTCCACAAGCCCCGTGTACATAGAGAAATGGAAACAGTTGCTTGCATAAAGCCATCTGTGAAACTTGGTCTAGAAACACTTACTCTACTTTTGTAAGAAATCAGGAAGAAAGCTGGCGAGGGTCATGGTGGAAAAGTGTATCTCATCCACAGGAAATTAGAATCTCAGTTTTCGCTATTTGAATAAGTATGAAATCTAAAGTCTCATTACACTCATGGAAAAGGAACTCCAAGTAAAAAATAAAAGTTGATCTAGAATCAGGGATATCCCTAAAGATTTGCAAAATCAAATATAAAACTATCTTGGAGAGAATGTCTAAAACTCCCAACACAGAGACTGTAACTGAAAACAATCTGTACTGATGGTGAACACAGTAAGAAAAAATTTAGAAGCTTCACAAAGTGGGAAAATTATTAATGAATGAAAGAACTTACACACTAAGAAATAAAGGCAAAGCAATTGAGTATTAAAATAAGCATGTTTTTAAAAAAAATTTTGGCACACTTCCTGGGTGAAGGACTCAACTACAACTCTGCCTTTATCTTACAAACACAAACAATATAACCCAATCATATGTGCCCTCATATTAACTCAACATTTAAAAAAAGTTTTAAGGGGTACATAAATTAAGCGCAAGAATAAGAGGTGAATTTCCAAAAGAACTAAAAATAAAAATGTTGATAAAAGTGTAGACCTATAAATTAGGCTCAACTAAAGAGAGATGAAATAGACACACAGTATGGAAAGGAAAAAAGTTGAAAAACATGAAATTCATGAGAAATTAAGGGATTTGAGATACAAGAATGAAAGGATATGTCATTTGTCTCATAGGAGTCCCACTGGGTGGAAAAAAGATACTATGTAGAGATAGTATTTATAGCTAATATGACTGAAAATTCTCTAAAATTAAAAAAAAAAAATCCTCAGGTTGAGGAAAGGGAGATTATACTTATATACATTACATGTACATAAATCAACATCTAGACACATTGTAATGAAATTGCATAAACAAAGAAAAAAAAAACCCTTTAGCATTATCAGAGAGAAATGAGAGATTGTTACAGTGCTACCAAATTATGAAATATTACCTTCTGATTGTCCAAAAAAATTAATCATGTACCTAGAATCTATATCTAGTATTACATACTAGAAATCTAAATTATTAAACAGTCATGATGAAATAAATTTTTAGACATACAAAAGTTAAGAGTCTATTATTTACAGGCTCTCACTAAAAGTAAGTTTTAGCAATAAGGAAGAAATTAGACGCAAGAAACAATAACATAGAAATTAATAATAAAAACTATTTTTAAAAATAACACTGACATTTTGATTGCAAATGGTTTAAAAATAAAGTGGACTTAAATAAATGAATATTATGGTGCAAAAAGGCAGACTGAATTTAAAGCATTAAAGATGTATCTACTTAAGGCTTTGTTAAACATTTAAGGATAGACTCTTAAACAAGTAGAGGCAATGGATAAAAGTATGAACTAGATGAAAACAGCAAATTTGTAAATGCAATAGCCTCTGGGAAAAATGGGCGGTTGATGGGAGTAAGGAAGTAACAAAGAGAACTTCAACCTTATCTTTGATGTCACATTTTTAATTAAAACAAACGAGCAAAAGGTATTTGTGTTAAGTAAACCAATGTTAATTTTCTTCTGTTATTTTGGTATTTTTAAATGTTAAGTGTTTTGATTTGCTTAGTCTTTTTAGCAATACTACTACAAGATCTCAAGCAAAGAATATTGAAGAGTTTTGTTTCTAACATTCATAAAGCTTCAAGAATTGTAGGAAGTGGAAGAGTTCTAATCTCTAGTCAATTTCTCACTTAATCTAAAATGAATATAGAATCAAATTATTTTTCAATTAGTATGGTTTTACACCTTGATTTTATTTTTTTTTTCATATTTCTTTTTTAATTGTAGGACATGATCACATGCAAATCAAAGCAGTCTGGATTTGATTCCAAAAATATACATGAGTTTCCTGATAGAGACGAAAAAAAAAAAAAAAACACATATATAATGAATATTTCAAAATGAGTATGAAGGGTTTAGGAAACTTGGTCAGATACAACAGGTAAATTGGTTCTTACCTTCAAGCCTCTCAGATTAGAACTTTTACGTATCAGTGGGTTAACTGACAACCAGTCCATAAGCAGAATGTCAGTTTTAATAAAAAAAAAAATAGTGTTATCAATATGTACCTTCCACATACTATTTTTCTTTCCAGAAAAAAAGAAAAGTTAAACTTATAAAAAAAAAAAAAAATGGGGTAATTCCAAATGTTGTTCATGCACTTGTAAATGAGGTCTGCAGCTTTTAAAACCAAAATAGAGTGTGAATGTCCCAGTAAATCTGCATCAGATGTGCTTCAGGTTGAAAGGAAATGATACCAAATTCAAGTAGTTAAATGAGTCGTGAAAAAAGTGTAATCTACACAGATAGACCATGTTATGCAACTGCTCTACTTGTAGAAATCTATGTATAGAGCAAACCAACTCCCCTATCATTTCCAAAAATAAATGTAGTTGGTTGTTCCTCTGCAGCTGGATGAGGTATTTCTTCATAACATCTTTCAAGGCATTTTAAAGGAGAAAAACAAATTATGTTAGTTTAGCAGTTCAGAGCAGGTGCCCAGAAGTCCTACAGCCTGCCGTTTGAATCAGGATGTCCCCACTAGCTGTACAAGCTTGTGCAAATTTCTTAACTACTGCATGCCTCTGTTTTGTAACCTACAAAATGGGACCGTATATGTATGTTTAAAAAATAGATGTCATTATGCAAAATATTTCAAAATACAATCAATATATTTCCCTCATATTTTAAGAATTATAATTAAAATGTTTTCTAGTATAATTTTAGGCATTACTAAGTTAAATCTATAGCTGTTTGTAATGTAAATTTCATCTCTTCCACATTTCAGAACATTAGTCTAGAGATGTGGCATTATGTAGGCTTATATAACTGGATACCTATTTTAATCTGCCTAGAGCAATTTGACTCCTCTGTTTAGACTGCCCTTTTACCAAGTTCCAATTATCAACTATAAATAGACAGATACAGAGCGGGCTTTTTTCCCCACATTTTAAAAAAAGGGAAAAAACTTGGTTAAAAAAAAACAATTACTTTGACCCATATTTGACTTTCAAACATAATAAAGAGTTCTTTCTGGTGCATTAAAATAGCAAACATTTAAGTGTTCTGCATACCCAAAACACTGAGCAAAGAGGTAAGGCAAAAATATTTGAAATGATAAGCCATGCTGATCTCCCAAAGGGAGAAAGAGGCAGCTATATCCACTCCTGCGGCACCAAGCCTTTTTTGACAAGAACACAGCTTCAACTGTAATGTCCAAAAGTCTGTATGCGTGTATCTCCCTCTGTCAGTGAATGGTGTCTGTGTATGTTTGTGTATGTGTGTAGAGAGAAATACGAAGTGTGATATCGGTAAAAGAAAAAACTAGAAAAATAGAAGCCATTCAATCTTCAAAGAAACAAAGAATATAATAATAGAGCATACTAAGAACATGCTGAGAATTCATCTAAAACAACAGAAATAGTTTAAATAAAATAATATTCAATGTAAAATGGCTTTCTAATTTTGTTTGAAAGTATGACCAAATACTTTCAGGAAATATGTTTTTACAGGGAAATAAGAGGTGAAACAGGAATAACTAATGCATACTCAAGAACAATTCCACAAGTATTATTCAGAGACTCTTTTCTAGGACTCAGAAAAGTTTTCACCAAGAGTTTTAATTAAAGTATCTCAAGAATGGGGGGGGAAAGTATCCAATGTACTCAATACTATTATGAAACCAATACATAAATCATTTATACACTCATAGAATGATAAAACACAAATACAGTCTAGCAAAGGAGATGGGAAAGGAGGAAGAGGGGAGGGGAGAGGGGAGGGCAATTGGTGGGAGGAGAGAAGGCTTTTGTGGGATCTTGCCTAATGTAAATAAGGCAAGGGTATATTTCAAAATAACTAAAAGCAAAATCATAAATGTCTTACTACCAAAAATATGTAAGTGAAGAGATGGCTATGTTAATCAGTTTCATTTAAGCATTCCACATTGTATATCAGATCATCACATTGTACCCCATAAATGTACACAGTTATGATTTAACAAAAAGTCAAATTGAAAAAGTTATATAGACTCAAGAAAATCTAACACTATTCAATACAAAACTTAACAGTATCATGAATTTATACTAGAAAAAGATTATTTTGGTGGCATCTTGAGTTGGTGTGAATTAGCCGTGGAATGTTAATGATAAATGTTTAAATAAATTGTATAAATCCTTAAAAAAAATAGCTTTATTATTTAACCACAAGATACCAATTGCTCACTCACAAATAGGGCTTTGGAGCTAAAACTATCATAGTGCATTGTGCTATTATTTTCAGCCTCTAGTGAAACTTCTCGGTAACAACATCAGTATTATCAAGGAGCACATTGCAAATACAAGTTGGTTCTATCATGTGTAGAACACAAATGTCCTAATGCTATAATTGGGGAAATGAGATGAAAGCTATGCTGTTTAGTATGATGTAAGCACTCCAATTTGTACAAATAATCAACACACTGAAATTGGCATAAATGTACGTATGATCTATGTACAAAAGACTTAATAAAAAAAAGAACATTGATTGAGTACTTACTACATTTTAGATATCACCCTATGTACTTCCTTAAGGCATTAGTGAATCATGGAAAGGGACCTATGAACCATCGATAGAATACATGGGGGGGGCTGTTTTTTCTTTTTACTGATGCAGCTTTAGTGAGTTTTATCATTGCTTTTATTTTAAATAGGAAAGTTTCAGGTTTACAGATAAAGTGTTCAGAAAGCACAGATCTCCCATATACGTCCCTCCTCCACCCAAACCTGCACCTATTGTTAGTATTGTGCATTGGATGGTACATTTGTTACAATGGATTTGTTTTTACAAATCAAAGTCCATAGTTTACATTAGAGTTGATTCATGTTGGACATGTACAGTTATCCAGGTTTAGCTTCTTAGGTCATATATCTACCATTACATTATTGCACAATAGTTTCACTGCCTTAAAAATGCCATGTGCTCTACCTATTCTCTTTTTATTACCTCTATATTTTGACTTTTCCAGAATGTGATACACCTAGAATCAGACAGTATATGAAATCTTTCAGCATGGCTTTCTTTTCACTTAGTAATATGCATTTAAGGTTCCTCCATGTTTTTTCATGGCTTGATAGCTCATTTCTTTATATCCCAGAATAACACAAGCATACCTCACTTTATTGTGCTTTGCAGATATTGCATTTTTTACAAATTGAAGGCCTGTGACTACCCTGGGTCAAGCAAGTCTTTCAGCACCATATTCCAAGAGCATGTGCATACTTCATTTTTCTGTCACATTTTAGTAACTCTCATAATATTCCAAACCTTTCATTATTATCATATCTCTAATGGTGATCTATAATCAGTGATCTTTGATGTCACCATTGTAATTGTTATGAATCACCATAAACCAAGTCCATATAAAATGGCAAATTTAATTGATAAATGTTGTGTGTGTTCTGACCGCTTCACTAGTTGGCCATTCTGCTCTCTCTCTCTCCCTTCCTTGAGCCTTCCTATTCTGTGAGACACAACAATATAGAAGTAAGGCCAATTAATAACCCTACAATGGCCTCTAAGTATTCAGGTGAATGGAAGAGTCTTGCACCTCTCAGTATAAATCAAAAGCTTAATATGAGGCCAGGTGTGGTGGCTCGCTTCTGCAATCCTAGCACTCTGGGAGAACAAGATAGGTGGATAGCCTGAACTCAGGAGTTCTAGACCAGCCTGAGAGCAAGACCTGGTCTCTACTAAAAATAAAAATAAAAATAAAAATAAAAAATAGCTGGGCATTGTGGTGAGTGCCTGTAGTTTCAGCTACTTGGAAGGCTAAGGCAAGAGATCACTTGAGCCCAAGAGGTTGAGATTGCTGTAGGATAAGATACCATGGCACTCTACCCAGGGCAACAGAGTGCACCTCTGTCTCAAAAAGAAAAAAGAAAAAGAAAAAGCATGAAATGATTAAACTTAGTGAGAAAGGTATGTCAAAAGCCAAGACAGGCTAAAAGCCAGGCCTCTCATACTAGTTAGCCCAAGTTTGAATGCAAATCTCCTGAAAGAAATTAAAAGTGCTACTCTAGTGAACACACAAATAATGAGAAAGAAAAAAATGACTTATTGCTGATATGAAGAAAGTATGAGAGGTCGAGATAGAAGATCAAACCAGCCACAACATTTCCTTAGCCAAAGCCTAATCCAAATCAAGGTGCAAATTCTCATCAATTCTATGAAGACTGCAAGGGGTGAGGAAACTTCAGAAGAAAAGTTTGAAGCTGGCAAAGGTTGTTCATGAGGCTTATGGAAAGAAGCTACATCTACAACATAAAAAGGCAAGAGGAAGGAGCAAGTACTCATACAGAAACTGCAGCAAGTTAGCTACAAGATGTAACTAATACCATAAATATATACTAAACAAAAGTTTTCATGTAGATGAAATAGCCTTCTATCAGAAAAAGATACCATCTAGGACTTTCATAACTAGAGAGGAGAAGTCAATAACTGGCTTCAAAGCCTCTACAAAGACTGACTCTCTTGTAGAGGCAAGAGCAGCTGCTGACTTTAAGTTGAAGTCAATGCTCATTGACCATTCTGGACATCCTAGGGCCCTTAAGAACGATGCTAATCTACTCAGCCTGTGCTCTATAAATGGAACAATGCCCGGATGACAACACATCTGTTTCCAGCATGGTTTACTGCACACAGTAGGTTTGTAAGTCTATTGCTAAGAATCATTACTCAGAAAAAAAAAAAAAAAAAATTCTTTCAAAACATCACTTCTCACTGACAACAAACCTAGACAACCCAAAAACTTTGACAGAGATGTATAAGGAAATTAATGTTGTTTTCATGCCTGTAAATACAAGATACATTCTTTAGAACATGGATCAAAGAGTAATTTTGACTTTCAAGTATTATCTAAGAAATAAATTTCATAAGACTATAGCTGTCTTAGATACTGTCTCCAAAACTTTTGGAAAGTATTCATCATTCTAGATGTCATTCATGATTCACAGAAGATGTAAAAATACAAACAAAATAGGAGTTTGGAAGAAGTTGATTCTAAACCTCATGCATGACTTTCAGGGGTTCAAAACTTGAGTGGAGAAAGTCATGGCACAAGTGGTAGAAATAGCAAGAGAATTAGAAGTAGAAATGCAGCCTAAAGATGTGACTAAATTACTGCTATCTCATGATAAAACTTAAACGAATGAGGAGTTTTATGGATGAACAAAGAAAATGGTTTCTTTCTTTCTTTTTTTTTAATTGTTGGAGATTCATTGAGGGTACAAGAAACCAGGTTACACTATCTGCATTTGTTAGGTAAAGTCTCTCTTACAATTGTGTCTTGCCCCCAAAAGGTGTGTCAGACACTGAGACCACACCCCCTCCCTCCTTTGCACTCTCTGCTTTTCCTTCTCTCACACCCCACCTCCTTCGCTCTCTCTCTGATTTCCCCTTCCCCCACTCCCCACTGTATACTAGATCATTAATTGGCTTCATATCAAAATTGAATACACAGGATTCATGCTTCTCCATTCTTGTGATGCTTTACTAAGAATAATGTGTTCCACTTCCATCCAGGTTAATACAAAGGATGTAAAGTCTCCATTTTTTTTAATGTCTGAATAGTATTCCATGGGATAAATAGACCACACTTGTTAATCCATTCCTAGGTTGGTCAACATTTAGGCTGTTCCCACATTTTGGCGACTATAAATTGAGCTGCGATGAACAGTCTAGTGCAAGGGTCGTTATCATAAAAGAATTTTTTTCCTTCTGGGTAGATGCCCAGTAATCAAATGGGAGGTCTAGCTTGAATTTTCTTTGAATTCGAAAAAAGTCTTTCCCTGGCCCATATTCTGGTGTGAAGTCATCTGGACCAGGGCATTTTTTTTTTTTCCCCTTGGGAGATTTTTTATTATTTCTTTGATTTCAGTGCTTGAAATTGGTCTGTTCAGGAGATCTATTTCTTCCTGGTTAAGTTTAGGGAGAGGGTATGATTCAAAATATTGATCCATTTCCTTCACATTGTCAAATTTCTGGGCATAGAGTTTCTGTTAGTATTCAGAGATAATCTCCTGTACCTCTATTGCATCAGTTGTTATAGAGGGTTCTCCATACTTCCTTCCAAAAAGGTTGTATTAGTTTGCAGTCCCACCGGCAATGTAAAAGTGTTCCTTTCTCTCCACATCCACAACAGCATCTGCAGGTTTGAGATTTTGTGATATGGGCCATTCTCACTGATCATATTTCAGAGTGGTTTTGATATGCATTTCTCTAATAATTAGGGACAATCAGCATTTCTTCATACGTTTCTTAGCCATTCATCTGTCTTCTTTAGAGAAGGTTCTATTCATCTCTCTTGCCCATTGATATATGAGATTGTTGGCTTTTTTCATGTGAATTAATTTGAGTTTTCTATAGATCCTAGTTATCAAGCTTTTGTCTGATTCAAAATATGCAAATATCCTTTCCCATTGTGTAGGTTGTCTATTTGCTTTGGTTGTTGTCTCCTTAGCAGTACAGAAAATTTTGGTTATTTTTGTTGTTGTTGCAATTTCCATAGCAGTCTTCTTCATAAACTCTTTTCCTGGCTGATATTCTGGTGTGAAGCTATCCAGACCAGGGCACTGTTTGGTTGGGAGATTTTTTTATTATTTCTTTAATCTCAGTGCTTGAATTTGATCTGTTCAGGAGATCTGTTTCTTCCTGGTTAAGTCTAGGGAGAGGGTGTGATTCTAAATATTGATCCATTTCCTTCATACTGTCAAAATTCTGGGCATACAGTTTCTATTAGTATTCAGAGACAATCTCATGTATCTCTGTGGCATCCGTTGTTATTACCACTTTATCATTTCTGATTGACGTTACTAGAGATTTTACTTTTCTATTTCTAGTTAGTCTGGCCAAAGGTTTATCTATTTTATGTATTTCTTCAAAAAACCAACTCCTTGTTTTATTAATTTTATGAATGTTATTTTGTTTTCAATTTCATTGATCTTGGATTTAGTTTTGGATATTTCTTTTCATCTACTGGATTTAGGCTTAGATTGTTCTTCTTTGTCCAATTCCAGAAGATGGCTTGTGAGTTTGTTGATGCACTCTCTTTCTGTTTTTCGAATGTAGTCATCTAAAATGATAAACTTTCCTCTCAGAACTGTTTTTGCTGTATCCCATAGGTTTTGGTAGTTTGTGTCTTCATTGGTGTTCTGCTCAAGGAAGTTAATGATTTCCTCTTTTATTTCTTCCTGCACCCAACTGTCATTCAAAATAAGGTTGTTTAATTTCCATGCGTTTGTACGGGGTTGAACGCAATTTTTGAAGATGAGTACCCCTTTACTGCCTTGTGGTCTGAGAAGATACAAGGTAAAATTTTAATTATTTTGATTCTGTTGAGGTTTGTTTTGTGTCCTAGGATCTGATCAATTTTGGAGAACATTCTATGGGCCAAGGAGAAAAATGAATATTCTTTATCTTTGAAATCGAGTGTTCTATATACATCAAGCACAGTTGTTTCAGGACCTCGTTTAAGTCCTTTATTTCTTTGTTTAATTTCTGTTTAGAGTATCTGTCCAGCTCTATAAGAAGAGTGTTAAAGTCCCCTGTTATTATGGTGTTATAGGATATCATATTGCTCAGACTAATTAAGGTCTGTTTTAATCTAGGAGCATTTACATTGGGTGCATAAATATTTAGAATTGAAATGTCTTCTTGTATTTTTCCCTTGACCAATATGAACTGACAATCTTTGTCTTTTTTGACTTTAGTTGCTTTAAATCCACATGGATCTGAAAACAAGATCGCATCCTCTCTTATCTTCTGAATTCCATTTGCCTAAAAAATTGTCTTCCAACCCTTAACTCTTGAGTTTTGATTTGTCTTTTGAGGCTAGGTTTGCTTCCTGCTAGTGGTCCATTGTGATGGGCAGTATGTAGAACAGGTTGAAGTATTTCCTGTAGAGCTGCTCCTGTTGTGACAAATTTCCTCAGTGTTTGCATATCAGTAAAGGATTTGATTTTTTTGTCAATTTTAAAGCTTAGCTTGGTAGGATATAGAATTCTGGGCTGGAAAATGTTCTGTTTAAGAAAATTAAAGGTAGTTGACCATTGTCTTCTTGCTTTAAAAGTTTCATTAGAGAAGTCTGCAGTCACTCTGATGAATTTGTCCCTATAGATCAATTGGTGCTTACTCCTGGCAGCCTGCAGAATCTTTTCTTTTGTCTTGACTTTGGACAGGTTCATCACAATGTGTCTTGGAGAAGCTCCATTAGAGTTGAGGTGACCTGGGATCTGATATCTCTCGGAAAGGAGGATGTCAGAATCTTTGGTCACATTTGGAAAATTTTCATTTATAATATTCTCTAGTATGGCTTCAATTCCTCTGGGGAATTCTTTTTCCCTTTCTGGGATACCTATAACTTGTATGTTTGAATACTTCATAAATTCCCATAATTCTGTCAGTGTATGGTCTGCTTTCTCTCTCTTCTTTTCTGCCTCTTTAACTATCTGAGTTATCTCAAGAGCTTTGTCCTCTACCTCCGAGATTCTTTCTTCTGCATGGTCTAATCTGTTGTTGATACTTTCTAGTGCATCTTTAAGTTCCCTAATTGACCACTGCAGTTCCTTGAGCTCTGCTATATCCTTTCTATATTGTTCATCTCTTATTTGATTCTGTTTTTGGATTTCCTTTTCATTATTTTCAACTTTCTTAGCAATTTCCTTCATTGTTTTCATCATCTGTATTTTAAATTCCCCTTCTCTCATTTCTAACATTTCTTTATAAATGGAATCCTCTGTGGTAGCTACCTCATGAGCCCTTGGGGGAGTTGCTCTGAACTGATTTTACATATTGCAAGGAGTTTTCTGCTGATTCTTCCTCATGAGTGTTTTCTTTTATTTGTTTCCTTGCCCTAATTTTCCTATCTCTTCCTCTTCCTCTTTAAGGTCCCATGCCTCTGGCCTAAGGTTTTGATGAGTCCTTTTGGTATAGGACCAGAAGATGAGAAGATTGAAGATCAAGAAGAAAAATAAGATTAAAAGAAGAAAAAAGGAAAGAAAGAAAAAGGAGAAAGGTGAGGGGATGAATAAAAGGGAATATTGATAAAAGGAAGAGAGGCACAGAAATAGGGAGACAGGAGTAATATAGGTGTACAGTAGTGTACTTTGACCCAACCTTAAAAACTTCCATCCTCTGGGGGTGCTGGATTGGGTGGTTCCCTTGAGGTCAGCAGCTCTTTGCCAGCCTGTTCCACCAAGTGGAGAGGAAAGACATAAATATCATAAATCAAACAAAAACAAACAGAAAATCTTACATGATAAAATTAGGGGAACAACCAAATAGTAGAGACAGAAACACTAGCAAAAATGAAGTTCTAATTGTTAAAGAAGGCAACAATGGAAAGTTATATTTAAACTAGAAAAATGAAAGAAACATAAGGAAAAAAAGAAAAAATCTAGAGGGAAAATATTGAAATTATAAAAAAAAAAAGCTATATATATATCTTGCTGAATATTGTCTGGGCAACAGGTGATCTTCTGGGGCATGAGCTGTTAATCACAATGCTAATACAGCTGTACGAGATGGAGACTGGAGGCCTGTGCTGATTTCTCAAATTCCACAGGGTTGAGATCCTAAATCTCTCCTCAGGTCACTTAAAAGACACATTAAACTGTTAACCTTGGCTAAGCAGAAGCTTTCCCAGGAAAGCACTTGTCCCTGGGACCTCTCCTGAAGTGGCTGCCCACTAACCAGTGCACCAAACTGGTCTCACTATATGGCCCTGAGGGCCAAGGCTGCAGGACAGCCGTGCTACTGCCGAACACTGAAATCTCTGTTCTACCCCAGAGTCTCAGTCCCCACCATTGGGCTGCTCAGTCACTAGATTCCTGGCCCAAGGACTCTCAGCCTGATCCTCGCTCTGCAACCCTGAGAGCATAGCCTGCTGGGGCAGTCCTTCAATGGCTGCACACAGGCAGCCCATAGCTGAACAATATTAGCTCCATTCTGGCACAGCAGATAAGTCTGGGGCTCTAGAAAATGCTTAAAGTCATCCGCACTCTCGTCCAAGTTCACCCAAAGTAGTTCAACCCAGTGCCTATGTCCAAAAAATCAAAACAGCCCATAGGGAACACCTTCCCTGTTTGCAATCTTGCTGCTGCTGTAGTTACAGCTGCTGAAGGCCTCCCACCAAACGAACACAACCACTTGCCCGTTCTCCACTGCTTTTGTCCTCCTCTTGAGGTCCAGAAGTCTCTCACTGTCTCCTCATGTCCCCAAAGGGATGTTTCTTGGCAGATCCCACCAGCCAGAGATGCCTGGAGTATTCCCTCCCCAATCTCACCACACCCAGTTCAAAGAAACTGTTACTTGGCCACCATCTTGCTCAACCCCTAGAAAGTAGTTTCTTAAGATGGAATATATTCCTGGTGAAGATGCTGTGAACATTGTTGAAATGAAAGCAAAGGATTTAGAATATTACATAAATTTAGTTGACAAAGCAGTGGCAGGGTTTGAGAGGCTTGACTCCAATTTTAAAAGAAGTTCTACTATGGACAAACATTAGAGAGAATTCTTTCATGAAAGGAATAATCAATTGATTATGGCAAACTTCATTGTTGTTTTAAGAAATTGCCACATCTACCCTAACTTTGAGCGACCACTCTGGTCAATGAGCAGCCACCAACATCATGCCAAGATCCTCTACCTGCAAAAAGATTAGTACTTGCTGAAGATTAGCACTTGCTAATGATCAAATGATCATTAGCAGTTTGGGGCAATAAAATTTTATTTATTTATTTATTTATTTATTTATTGACAGAGTCTCATTCTGTCACCCACACTGGAGTGCAGTGATGCAACTGTTGCTTACTTCAATCTCAAATTCCTAGGCTCAAGTTATCCTTCCACATCATCCTCCTGAGTACCTAGGACTACAGGCACATACCACCATGCACCATTCTGACAGGGGGAGCAGAGGGTCTCACTATGTTACCTAGGCTGCTATCAAACTCCTGGCCTCAACTCACCCTCCTGACTTGGCCTCCCAAAGTGCTGAAATTACAGATATGGTGATTATAGACCACTATGCCTGGCCTATAAAGTTTTTGTTTTTTGTTTTTTTTTTTACTTAAGGTTTGTATATTGTTTTGTAGACATAATGCTTTGCACACTTTTCAAGAAACTACCATATGGTCTAAATAAGATTTTATATGCCTTTTTAAAAGTGTCTTACTCACTTTATTGAAATATTCACTTTACTGCAGTGATCTGAAATTAAAACCATAATATCACCAAGGAATCCCTGTATCCCATTATATGATGTACTACAGTTTGCTTACACATTCATCTCTTGAAGGACATCTTGGTTGTTTCCACCTTGGGACAATTATTAACAAAGCTGCAGTAAACATTCATCTGAAAGTGTTTGTATAGACGGAATTCTCAATTCTTTTCGATAAATACCACCTAGAATAAACACCTGGATCATAGAGTAAGATTATGTTTAGCTTTATAAGAAACTGCGACATGTTTTCCAAAGAGGCTGTATCATTTTACTTTCAATGAATGAGAGTTTCTATTGCTTTATATTCTTGCCAGCATCTGCACTTATCAACATGTTGGGTTTAGTCATTATGATAGATATACAGTGATAAGTAATTGATATTTTAATTTGCAGCTTTCTAATGAAATATACATTGAGCATCTTTCAAATGATTATTTGCCATCTATACATCTTCTGTGGTGAGATGTCTATTCAGATCTTTTATTCACTAATTAGATTATATGTTTTCTTATTGTTGAATTTTAAGAATTCTTTGTATAGTTTAGCTACAAGTTCCTTTTCAAATATTTGCAAAGTTTTCTCTGAGTCTGCAGCTTATGTTTTCATTCTATTAACAGTTGTTTTCACAAAGCAGAAATGTTTAATTTCATGCAGGCCCTCTTGTCAATTTTTCTTTCACGGATAGTATTTTTGGTGTTTTTCTAAAAGCTCATGACCAAACTAATATTACTCCTATTTTTTCTTATGTTTATCTCCCAAAACTTTTATAGTTTTGCAATTTACATTTAAGGTGTGTTGAATGTAGAGTTAGAAAGAACTGATACAGTAATATTAACCTGTTTTTCCATTTAAATTTATTTCTTTTTTCTGTGATAATTTTTTATTTGAAAACATATTTCAGACATCCTTCTAAATCAAAAACTATACATTTCACAATTATTTTCATAGATACATAGTATTCCATTAGGTAAAAATATATAACTTATTATGTAAGCCATTCATTATTGATATCCAGTTAGGTCTTTTCCAACCTTTTACTATTATAGCCAGGATTAGACTGATCTTCTGAAATACTTACGACTATTTCCTCAGAAAAATTATTTTAAGTAGATTATTTGATACAAAAATATATAGTATTAAGTACTCTCATGCACTTTTCAGATTCTCTAATTGTTAACATTTTATTTCACTTGTTTTATTACTACCTACACACACACACACACATACACACACATGTACATGACAATTACATTTTGCAAGCTCATCCTAGAAAAAATGCTACATACCTCACTGCTGAATATCACTATGGTCACATTTGAAGTACTCCCCTTGAGAAGCTATGCACTGATACCAGTGCTTACTCCACCCTTCAAAGCAATTTTGGGACTTTTTTTCTAGAATGGCAATCACAGCAGTCATTGCATTACCCTGGATGTCCTGAATTTCATAAAAATGTCTTCCTTTCAATATTTCCTTTATCTTGAATAAAGAAAAACGTCATTGGGGGCCAGATCAGGTGAGCAGGGAGGGTGTTTCAATACAGTTATCTGTTTACTAGACAAAATACAGTGTGTTTACTCCCTCACACACAGTATCCTGTGAGCTGGTGCCAATGCAAGACCCACACCTTTTTCATGCCAAGACTTTCAGCTAAGATTTTTTCTGTTTCTCTATCAAAGTTTACTTGGGCTGCTATGCTTCTCACAGTAAACCAACAATTCTGATGTACAAATCAAATTTTTGCAATTTTCTCACTAGTTCTGCTCATTACTGGCTACCCTGACCTCTCTTCATCAGCGATACTTTCCCTCCCTCAAAGAAAACATTTAATCCATTTGTACACTGCCATTTTCTTCATGGCATTACCTCCCATAAACTTGAGCTAACGTGACCCTGGTTTCATTTACACTCTTGCCAAGTTAACTAGAAATTTAATATTTGTTTGTTGCTCTAATTCAAGCTCTGACATTCTTACAAAGGCACACAAAACACATAGCAACAGTAATGAATACCACTCAGCAAGACATTGCCACCCATTGACATGAACACAGCTATGAGACACTGATAGACCAAGGTTTTGAAACATTGCTGAATTGTTTGTACAATACTGCCAATATAAGTGTACAGCAGCAAGTTTGTGAACTTAATTATCAGACCTCATATATATGTATAGTAACTTTTGAAAATAAATTGCAGATATGATGCTCTTTTTTCCCTAAACACTTCAGTGTTTTCCTAGAAACAACATGCCCAATATTTATATCATCATAGTATAACTATCAACATCAGAATATTTACATATTCTTCTTAGTAAAGTATCTCAAGAATAGAAGAAAAAGTATCCAATGTACTCAGTCCTACTATGAAACTAATTTATGGCTTTCACATGAAAGCTATAACCCAGTTATAACCTAAGAATATGGGGAAGGGGGAGAGAGGGGGAGGATGGGCGGAGGGAGGGTGATTGGTGGGATTACACCTGCGGTGCATCTTACAATGGTATATGTGAAACTTAGTAAATGTGGAATGTAAATGTCTTAGTACAATAACTAAGAAAATGCCAGGAAGGCTATGTTAACCAGAGTGATGAAAATGTGTCAAACGGTCTATGAAACTAGTGCATGGTGCCCCATGATCAC